>JANHJO010007238.1:40561-60667 GCA_032468235.1 Pseudoxyrhopus heterurus | reverse complement strand
GCCCTGTATTTATATACCGCCTATCAGGGCTTGCAACCCTCTCTAAGCGGTTTACAATGTCAGCCTTTTGCCCCCAAAATCAGCTGATTAGTATAAGCCGACTCCAGTATAAGTGCTGATCGGCTTATACTCGAGTCAATAATTTTACCCAGGTTTCCTGGGTAAAATTAGGAGTTCGGCTTATACTCGGGTCGGCTTATACTCGAGTATATACGGTACTTTGATTACTTTACTAGGAAGATCGTTTCTACCATCCTGAATAATAATTATACCAAAAATTCATTTTCCAATTTCATATTTAACCTGCATTTTACAATGTTACATCCTATGAAATAGAATATTAAATAATTTATTTGCTACTTGGTAAGCTTGGAAGTTTTTTTATGCAAGTCATTTGAATATTTTAACTTTATAATATTTTTATTTTATTTTTTTTAATTGAAAGAAATTGTTAAAACTAAAAAAAATAAAATGAATATTCTAGTTTATTTGCTCCTGGGTTTGAATTAGTTGCCACATAATATAATTTCATTTCTTATTAGTACCAAGTTGCAGAAACTTAGATGTTTACCCAAATGTTCGTTTTCTGAAGTATCACTTAAGTGAAAGGCAAAAGGCAGACAATATTGTGAAACAAAACTGATTAAAACATAGAAACTGATTCAATAGATGCATTGTAATTCAGATAATGACTTTCTGTGAGTTTCCCTATTTACTAGATAGATAAATAAGAATATTTTTAAATTGCTGGTTGAATTGAGATAGTCTTATTTACATTGGCTGATAAGGTAGTAGAAACTGCTTAAAGGAGGTGAACAGGTAAGTGGTGAGGACTGCAGAAAACTGTGCTGATGAAGGCATTTAAATATTAATTTTACAATTAACCATTGCTTGGAAGAGGTTATTTGTCAAATAAATGTAATATTTTTGTATATTTTTACATATTTGTCTTGTCTATCTATCATACTGCACTGTGCTCTGCTCTGCTCTGCTCTGCTGGGAAGTCAGTATTCATTCCTGTTGACTACCTGGAGTAGTCCCTCCAGTTTTTTTGGGGCAGGATTTTCCAAAGTGATTTGCCATTGCCCGCTTCCTAGGGCTTAAAAGAGAGTGACTGGCCCAAACTTTCCCACCTGGCTTTATGCCTAAGGCAGGATTAGAATTTCCAGTCTTTTCTTTCTGTTGACTTAACCACCACACCAAATTGGCTCTCATCCCATCCAATTTGTTCTCCCATTTCTTCTTTTCCCCACCTTCCAATGCCGGAATATATTCCAAAAAATACATCTCCTTTTTGTTGATGTGCTTTTTTGCTACTATTTTTTAAAGGAAATAGGAGAATATATGTGTAAATCTGCATGTAAGAGTGAATAGTTTGTGTCCAAAGCTTGATAGGCATGGAGGTTTGGTAAATTGAATATAGCTCTGATAAAGTAAAGCCTATGATCATGGTTTAAATCAAAGAAGCAGTAAGTAGACCAGCTTCTTGAACCTCTCCAGATAAGAAGAGGATGGGAGTTTGCCCACATGTGCTATAGACAACTGGTCTTCATGAGGAGACCTCAGGATAGCAGTTTTTCATGTCATGCTGGGTGTTGGTAGGATTAGACTGAAATGTTTATAATAAGATTTTGGAATTAATTATCAAGAACAAACAGATTATTGGGGGAAATAGAGTCTGTTTTGTTTTTTGCAAGACAATAGTGATAAGCAATTTCATTATTTCAGAAATTGGACACTAGAAGGGGATAAAGTTTTCAAGCTGAAGAAAGACTTAGTCTGTAAAATGTTGCAAAACATTATAACATGGCTCACAAGGTTAGGATGCTGAGCTGATGATTGGTAGGTTCGCATTTGAGATTCGATTGCTACCACAGGATGTAGTGAGTACCCATCATACACTCCAGCTCCTGCTGACCCAGCTGTTTGAAAGCAGGTGAATGTAAATAGATAAATGGGTACCATTTTGGTGGGCAACTTAATGGGGATATGAAAGGAGCCCACAATTAGGTGTCCCATGTGATGTCACTGGCTGATTCTTTCACCACAGAAGTGTTTTGGTGCTTCCAATATGCAAGTATAGTATAACAATGAAAATACTGAAGGGGACTTTTGAAGAATGGAGTCAGAAATCAGTAGCCATAATATCAGCAATGTCAGGAATAATTTCTGCTTCTGTAGATAGACTATGTCAACATTTCAGCTGTAGAACAAATTTTATCAACAAGATAGAAATGATATTGAAAGTGGACTGAAACTGACAAGCCAAGACTTAGAAAATTATTTTCACTTGAACCACAAAAAACCCTGACTTTTATAATTTAAAAAGAAAATACAATGATAAGCCCAACAGAGAGGATAATTTTTTCCTGTTGGATTTATAGAAGAGGCTTGTTAAAGCCTTGAAGAATTCTGTACAATGGGATAAAGAATAGATTAAGAGAAATAAAATCCTATGACAATTTTTAATGAATTAAAGATGAGGATTTTTTGAAGTAAAAGGAAGGAATGTAAAATTAGTTTATCTGACCACTTTTTATTATTATTACTATTATATTCTTACTTTTCTGGCTTTTTTCTTGCATTTTTTATTTCATTCTGTTCTCTTTCTTTAAGATTAGTTTGTATTAGATGTTATTATTATAATCAAAAATTTACATACACAGCTTAATAAATCAGTTTCTTAACATGCATTTCAATACTACTAAATGACCTTTTCAACAACTGGCAACATTATTTGATAACACATAAAACAATGAAAGTCAATAATGTCCTTAGCAATATTTTAGTATTGCTAAATATATCCTGATGTATCTAAATAGCTACTTGTGTCTTCATTAGAGCACCGTGGTCCCCCATCCGGAGCAAACTCCGCCAAACAGAGTCCAATTGTACAGCATCGAGTTCTTGGACCAGTTCCAGCTTCTTCTGTGTCTACTGACAGGTACAAACTTCATTATTAGACCACAAATAAACATGGAAATGAAATTAAATACCTAACTTCTTTTTTGTAAAGGCAGTGAGGGAAAAGAACTTTTCAGTTCTTCAGATTTTTTTTCTAGTTAGAATGCAGCAGATGTCTTCCCTCATATTGCCAGGAGAAATATTTCTATGATATTTTTCTTACTTATTGTGTATGTATATTTTTTACAGAATAGTCTGCATTTATCATCTTTTGGCATTTCACTATTAATTTCCTTTCCGTGATATATATGATGAAGCAAACTACAAAAGCTTTTGCAGTAATAAATTTATCATTCATATGCCACAAGATTGCTTTTATTTCAAGCCTATAGTAATAGGTAACGGATCAGAGACTTCAAACTGCAGATTTATTTAAATGAACACCAAAGAGAAAAAGTCCTCTGGAACAGGGAAAAGGAACAAAATAAAACTGATAAAAGAGTAAAAAGCTTCTGTGAGAAGTTATAATTATTCATTGTATAAAATAGATGTTATAAATGAACATCTTCCTTCTGCCATGTAGCTCTAATTATCTCAGAAAAAGTTACTAGATTAACGATACTTCATCCAATCTGAATATGACCCATATTAGTAATAGTTAATTGATATAATATTCAGTTTCATCAAATGTTCTGCAATTTTTAAAGTTGGAAATAATGCATTTATTGTATACAACTTTTGCTAAATTTATTCTTTTTTTGTATTGAAATATTTATAAAATGCAGGTGTTTTAATGTCCATTGAAAATAATGGAAATTTATCATAATTTTGTGCAACTTTCACAAATGTTTGACATACATTTTTGAGAGAAAATGATACACATTAACAGAATACATACATTACAAATAAATAAATAACTACTTCAGGGCATTGCAGATTGTTTTAGTAAACTATGGCATTTTAATCTTAAAGAAAATTTGTGGCACGTTTCTTTTTTAATCCTAGTGTTAATAATTTCATTCAAAATATAGTTTGTACTCTGATAGGAAATGGAGTAATGGGAAATCAGAATTTCCTCTTAAGAAATTGTGGCACATTCTGGCCAGTCCTTTCAATTTCAAAATTTATTCTTTAATGTTATGAATTAGGGTTCAAAATTAATTCAAAGCATTTGAATAGGAAATACAAGAAATGAAATCTGCACAAGAATATCTACAGCCTGTTTAATTTTGTATGTGAAGAATATGTTTCTATGGCTGAACATTGGACCCTGGCTTATATTTGATAAATTCCTTTAGGAATCCATTCTAATCTTCCTTCAGGGAGAACTCAACAGAGGCCCTTATAACGATCCATATGCTTCCTTATACTTCAGGGGTGCTATAGAAGCTGATGGCGGAAAAGAACAATGCAACAATTACAAGCACTTCTCATTAACTGAAGTTGCTGGGTCTCTCGGAGGGAGCACACTTTCTCAGGTATATAAATATACTCACTAGAAAATAGCTATTAAACTTTTTTTATTATATAGGAGATAAACTCTTCTGCTAATAATGCATGCTGTAGGAAGTACCCTGTATTAATCACTTGCACACTGGATAGTCAGTGGAATATTCCAGATATTGTAGGAAGGTTCATTAAATGTCTTTGTGCTTCTAGCACCAAAGGCTGGCTTTAGGACATTATTGTGTAGTATTCAGTTGTTTTTGACTTTTTCAGTTCTTCTGGTAGATATGATTTTGCCAGAATTGCCTGTCACTAACCGCTGCTTTAAGTGGTTTATGATTCTGTTATCAGTTATACTACCGGTAATTCTCAACTTACAATCATATTGGAGCCTGCCCATCGTGGTCATAAATTGTGACGATCATAAAACGGGTCGGTCACATTTTTATGACCGTCATTATAAGGCAGTCTTTAAGCAAACATGGTAGTCATAAAGCAGACACTATGGTCATTAAGCAAACTATGGGCACGGTTTTGCCAAAACCCAAAAGTGTCAGTTTTCAGCAAAACAACTATAAAATATGGTTATATGACCATGGAATCTGCAAATGGCCCTATTTGAAGCCTTGTTCCTGATCATCCAATGTTCAGTCACTTGACTACAGGATGGGCCTAATCATCAGAACTTTGAATCCGCATCATAAGTTGCCCTAGGGCAATGCCATAACTTTGAACAGTTGCTGAGCAACCAATCGTAAGTCGAGAACTACTTCTATTAGCCTTCCTTCTTTTATCAACCTATTTTGATTGCCTTCATTTTTTTTTGAGTATTGGAGTTTTCTCCCTTGCTTTTCAGTATATATCCAGTATGAAATATTACAGAATATTTGTAGTTCAAGTTGTAGATTTTGGTAGAGGTTTGTTCTCCGAACTTGCCGTTTAGCTCACACATGTTTCATTGCCAAACCTTCAGTGGGACTTTGGGTGAAGACTTTATCTAGTACTGAATGATGGTTTCTTATAGTCTAATCTATCTTATATCTATAAAACAGAGAAGTGTGGGTTTGTGTGTATGTGCCCTAGACACTCCTCCACCAATCCCGCCCAAACTTCACATACAGATACTTTACCCTCCTGAGACAAGCACTGGGGGGGGGGAGAGTCACAAACGTGACGAGGGGTCTGTGCGCCCCCAAAAAGCTGCCAAAGTGCTGATCCCCCCCCAACACTAACCGGCAAACCTGTACTGCACATGCGCCAAGCATGGCATATGCGCAGTACAGCCATTCCACAGGGCTCTGGAGGCTGCGACCGGCAGTAGGAGACAGCTGCGGAGCGCAGGCGGCAGGTGGGCGACCACCTCAGCTACAGAGGTGGAGGTGCCAGCAGCGACGGGATGATATACCCGGGCAAAGCCGGGTAATCAGCTAGTTCTCAATAATTCAAAGAAAAATATTTTTCCTTGTTCAGCCTTCCTGATAATCAATGTTTCACAGCCTTTTGTTATGACTGGATATAATAAGGCATTGCTAATATATACCTTTATTGTCAGTCTGATGTCAGTGCATTTAATTATTTTATCTAGGTTTCTAAGAGTTTCTTCCAGATAGATTCTTTATTTTACTTAGTCACTATCCCTTGGAATGTAGAGCCTCTTAAGTTGAAATATTTTACTAATCTGTCTATCTGCATCAATGTAACATTATTGGTGCTAACTTGTTGACATAATCTTAGGAACTTGTTTAAAATATTAAGTATCAGAACAGTCTCTCATTTCCCTTTCAAAAAAAATTCCTAGTCATTTTCACATTTCCAGCTATCAAGATGACATCATCAGCATATCTGTGACGATTAATGTTTCTTCTAGTAACTTTAATTCCACTTTCTCTTTCTTGTATGCATGCTTTGTGTTGCATATAAGTTAAATGAATAAGGTGACAATGTGTCTCATTCGCATGCTTCTCCCCCATTTTTGAGCCAGTTAGTTGCATATTCTAACTCTTCCTGATCATAATACAAACTTTTAGGTAGCAGGTAGGCACATGAAGACGCATCTTAATTGAATCCAGCCTGGGGTTGGGAAAGTACACTTCTGTATATAATCCTTAGAAATATTATTGTCTCCAAATTGTGAATTGCTTAGTTAGTTGTTTTAGTCCTTTTTTTACCCACTGAATTTTCAGCTGTGCTGAGGTAGTTTTTATCTTCTGCTTCTAGATATTTTATTAGCTTTATCACAAAAAAACAAGAGATAAAAAGATGGAAATATATAATTAGAAAAGAGTTGTGGAAAATTGTTTCTGTTTATAACTGCTACAAGATTATTATATGCACAAAATTGAAAAGACAATGAAATATCAGCAGTGGAGGAAGGGCTGGTAAAGATGACAGAATTAGCATAAATCCATAATTGACGTGTTTCAAAAAATCGTGTTCAGAAGCCACTTTATAACTTTTTTTTCTTTTTTCCAAGTCTTTCTTTGAACTTTTTTCTACACTTACTTTATGTCCCTTTTCACTTTGAATAGTTGTTTGAATTGGTTTCATTCTTTTAAAAATGCATTTAATAAAATTTATAAAACAGAACACCACAGGGAATAGCATGGCTTGTGCTGTTCTGATCTTTGTATGTATGGAGACCTCGTGGCATTTGACTGTTTTTCAAGGATGTTCTACCAAGTGATAGTCTGTGTCATATTTCTTGACTACTTGTTTCTTTACTGTAGATGATTGATCCTAAAACACAAAAACTATCCACCACTTCAGTATCTTCATTATCAATTCTAAAGCTGGTTGCTTTATGATCTTCTTTATATTGAATTTTAATCCCATTTTTTCAACTGTGCTATATATATATACTTTTGTTATCTGTAATGTCTATTCTTCTTCTTCTCTATTTGTCCATAGCAAAAGATCTGATGTTCCTCTGATATGAAGTCACTTATTCCATTTCAGTTCATTGATTCCCAAAATGTCAATATTTAATCATGGCATTTCCATGTTTGGAACTAAAGTTTGTTTTAGTTGAATTATTTTGTAGCATGACACTTTTTGCTCTTGGACAGTATAGCGTCTGATATGCTTTTGGCTGTACTCCAACCACATCATGGACTATTTATATTCTTCAGTAGTTTACTGGATACCTTCCAACTTGGGGGAAAGGGGGTCATCTTCTAACATTGTCCTGCTTATGAATATCTGTTTTTCTTGGCAGAATACTGGAGTAGTTTACCATTTCCTTCTTCAATGAATCATATTTAGTTTACCCCTAATCTGTGACTTGACTATGATGAGTGATTTTTCTGGGAGAATACACTTTCAGCACTATAAGTCATGGTGTCCTTAGGATGCAAAAGCCTTCACCACATGGTGTATTAGTTCTTGAAGATGGGATTCAATCTGTTGTTAGTATTAATATGGTATATATCAGTTTCTTAATGTATTTGAAACTAGAAATTTAAAAAGGTATCAGCAAAATATGTGGAGAGCATACCTCAAGGTAATCCTGAGATTCTGTTAATTATTTTGATAGGAAAAATGATATTTTGGTAGATGGATCCCATGGAATTTGATCACTACAAATCAGCCTAGATGCTTACATCGTTTTATTTTATACCTAACATTATGTCCTCATTTTCCTTTTGTTATGCATTGAAATTTTAATGTGTAATATTTAGTGGAAAAAATGAATGCCAATATCTCCCACCATTTTTCAATATTCTAAATGTCCATGTGTAACAAAGGAAAAAAGGAATAAGATGTTATCAAAGACATCAGCCAGGATTTTTGAACTGAATTTTTGCTCATGCATTAGTTATGGAAAAACATAAAAGGCCAGGTTTATATCCTTTCGGAACAGCAAGTGATAGCTTTCTAAAATTTATAGAGTCAAGATGGTGCAGTGGTTAGAATGCAGGCTAACTCTGCTCACTGCCAGGAGTTCAATCCTGACCGGCTCAAGATTGACTCAGCCTTCCATCCTTCCGAGGTCAGTAAAATGAGGACCCAGATTGTTGGGGGCTATATGCTGACTCTAAACCACTTAGAGAGAGCTGTAAAGCACTATTAAGCAGTATATAAGTCTAAGTGTTATTGCTATTGCTACAGGGAAAGTAGAATTTACATGTGGAATTAGTACAGGTATTACTATAATGTCAAACATAGCAAATAGAATTGGATAAAATTTCTTTAAATTTAGGAAATTGATTTTTTTCTAACAAAGAGTTGAAAGTCTTTCCCAATATAATTTTAATTTGTATACTCTGTCATTTGCCCAGAATCCTGGTTGTTATCCAGTAGAACTAGATAGAGGTCCTCGAGGCTTTGGATTTAGCCTTCGTGGAGGAAAAGAGTATAATATGGGGCTATTTATTCTTCGACTAGCTGAGGAAGGGCCTGCCATTAAAGATGGGAGAATTCATGTAAGTATGTATTAGCCCTAGTTGGTTACATTACCTATTGTTTTTAAAAGCTAATTTAATATTAATTTGATATTTTTAAATATATTTCCATATATAAGTATTGATATGTTCTTTGCCATTTTTATTAAATGTGAATTTATGCAGTTATTTTCAGGCAATATTTTGTACTCTATATTCATGTTTACTCTAACCCAGCTTTGGCAATAGGAGGAGAGAATTCTTGAGACAGAAATATTTAAATGAACTAACTCGGGTCATGAAAATTCAACTATATTTTTTTATGAAAAGGTCCTATCTAACAAAATGTAAATATCTAACCTTTCATAGCAAATTCACTGGAACATAGTCACCATTTTAAAATATCCGCTCTAATATGGAAGGAAAAATGAGACAATAACCAAATTCAAGGATTGCATTGGAGTTTTGTCCAGATCTCCTATGTTCAGTCCATATAATAAGAGTATTTAAGACTGTAATGCACTTAATACATTTTAGTATGCATGCTTACGTAGTATAGCCCCACATTGGCACAAAAGTAGTGCATTAAGCATATAATAAAATGTGCTTTTTTTTCCTTTAACATCTTAATGAAGTTCAGAGAAAACCCCATTTTCTGGAAACTCTTTTCTTTCTTGTTTACTTGCATTAGCTTAACTAGATGCTCCTCTGTAGAGATCTCAGATCTGCTAATGCCATTGCAAATAATTGGTTTCTTAGGAATGTGCTTCACATTTTCTTGGCCCATGTGGTATTCACATTTCTGGGGGTTCATATAATGATCAGACATAGTACAGTACCTCAGTACTCAATGTTAATTGGTTCCAGGAGATGCATTGAGTATCAAAAACAATAAGTACTAAACAAATTTTTCCCCATAAGGAATAATGTAGTGAGTCATAACGCAGCCGAACTGACAAGTTCTAGTTTGTGTGTTGAGTACCAAACAAACCGGAACAAAATTTTTGCCTCAAAATGCGTTGAGTACCAAATTTGATGAGTTTCAAAGCAGTTGAAATCACCGTGTAGACAAGTACCATAATACATCAAACATGAGTGTTAACATGTTCTTATTGTTTTGTAAGGGCACATCAGCATCAGAACCTTTGTGTTACGTTTGCAATCTCTTGAGCATCCTTAGCTAAGGAAATAGAAATTACTGATAGGAAAATAAATAGAATAAATAGACTTTAATGTGATAGTTCTCAGATTAAGGATTACACTTCAAGTTTGTAAACTCAATAGTTTAGAAGTATTGGGAGTCTGATTTTTTCACTTTTTCCCTGCTGAGCTGTAGAGTTGAACGGCAGAAGCTTAGTTTCACATTTTAACATTTAATTCTTTTTTATACATAGTGGACAGTATTTTATAGAGAAAAAATAGACCCTGAGAATAAGTATTGAGACTGATATTTAACTAGCCTTTAGACCCCACTAATTCATATTTTTGTTGGATACCGTCCTGTCCCCACTGTTGCTTTCCAAAGTTTTTTCTCTCTCTAGAGTCCCATCTTTTTTAGAAACACTTCCCAAATTGTCTGATTGCCATAATAAATGGGAAGAACGTTTCCTTCTGTTGTGTATTTATTCTAGCCATATGGAATATTACCCATACTTTCACATTGGTTTTTATAGGTATATAGATTGCCATTTATACAGTCTGTAGATCATCTCCAACCTCATAATTAGCCTACATCGCCATTCAGCAGCCTTAGGTCCGTTACAATTCATAAAGCTTAAATCTTTTTGAATTATCTTGAGAGTAACTGAGTGGTTCCTGGTGAGGATCAAGGTTATATTAAGAAATAAGCGTCGTTATGGATTACTCTAATATTTGTGATAATGTCAATATTATTAACTGGATTTCAATTAAGTATAATGTAAGGTAGAATGTTTAAGTAAGTATAAACAAAATGCTAACAAGAAAAATAACTTTTTACAACTTAATGAAGATGCTTTTCTCCTCAGGTTGGTGACCAGATTGTTGAAATCAATGGTGAACCAACACAAGGAATCACCCATACTCGAGCCATTGAATTAATTCAGTCTGGAGGAAATAAAGTTCTTCTCCTTTTGCGACCAGGGACTGGATTAATACCAGACCATGGTACGGTGGGAGCCCAACTATTGAGTGTATGAGCTACAACTGACATATTCAGCACAGTACAGATGTATTTATTGGTAATTTGAATAATTAGATGTTCAAACTTTAGAAAATTATAAATGACCTATTTAAATATTTACTTACAAGCTGGATTTCACCTTGTAGCTACTGTTTTCCAGAGAGCTTACAGTGACAGCTAAAATAATTCAATAATAAAAGAGTTAAAATTGTGCAGTGTAAATGTATTGCAGCATACAACTTGATGTATATTTCAGAAATATCCTGAATGTATATAGATCACAATAAGAATGTAAGAGCACAGGAAAGTAAGGGTGCCTACAAGACCACAATACAGGGGTAAGGATGCTACTTGAGAAAAGCATGCAATAATTGGGATGCTGCCACTAAAAATGCCGTCCTGCCAGAAGCCATCTATCCCACTTCACTTAGCAAGCATCTGGGCAGTGGACTTAAAAGTTTATCTCAATTCCCGGAGTATATGTAGGAGGTGAACTTTGATTTTAAATGTTCACTTAAAATTTTATTTATTTATTTATTAAATTTATTTGCTGCCCATTTTGTATCAAAACAACTCTGGGCAGCTTACATCTTGCTTTTCCACTTTAAAAGCACTCAGAGCTGTTAGATACTGGGTACTTTAAGAAAAAGGGTAGTGTGATCTTCTCAACATACAATTTATGTGTCAGACTGTTTCCCCATTGCTGATGCAGAAAAGCATATACATATAGCTAGTAAACAAGTTCTATTTTATCTTCTCTCTGCTTATTACACCAATAAAAAGCTAATTGGCTGTCTCTTCTCTCTTTTGTCTGCTTTGTCTGCTCTTACTAGACCAATTAGATTTTTTAAAGTATATATCAAAAAGAGCAAAACCACCCTTTACTAATCTTAAGATTTCTCCAAATCAGATTTTTGTTAACCTGGTGTCTTCCAGGTACATTGGAGATAGAGATAACATCTCTTATGAAAATTATTAATATACCTATACTGGTAAGGAATTCAAAGAGTTGTAGTCTCCAATGGATCTAGAAGGGCCTGAATTGTGGTAGTCTGTCCTAAAATCTTTTGATGGGATGCTGAATTTGGAAATATCCAAGTCAGCTAAGATACTCTTTTCTCTCATATTCTTATACTCTGCTTGTAATTATATATTTCTTTTACTCTTTGCTGTGATTTTTGGTATATAGTCCTGGGCTTTTTCTCTTCCTCCCTCAGGTTTGGCTCCTTCCAGCTTGTGTTCCTACGTGAAAACTGAGCAGCATTAAAGCTTTCAGGGCTTTCTTTGGTCTTTCCTTAAACTTGGTAAATTGGCATGTATTGTGATTAGCCACTTTTAATTTGTTTTGAATAATACTCAGTTAGTTTACATTTGACATGAGTTGTGGTAAGTGTAGGGCACAAATAATGTAGAGGAATCAATTTTAGAAGTCCTTAATTCCACATACTCTAGTTCATTATCCAAGGACTGGAAATGATACAAGCCACCTGCTATAACAATCACTTTTTCCATCCTGCCAGACACATACTATTGATGTATATTTGATTAAAGTTCCTACATATCTCAGTATCGTTACATTTGTCTCCTTTTTGACAGTCCTACTTTTCAAAAATCTGAAAATGAAATTCTAACTCTGGGACATAAACGCGAGACAATCTCATTTCTCCCCTCTCTCAACATGAAAAGTTGGTGAAGAAGAGAACTAAGTATCTAGTGGCAATCCTTTATGCAGCCAAACTGTTTAATTTAGTCAGGATTTGTGCCCTATTGGCCATATTTGGGAATTGATTGGCCCTACATGATTGCAGTTCTGAGAATAAAAGATCTGTAATCCACACAGTGCTACAAAACAAAAATCAGTGGTAAATAAATTAAAACTGAACTAACAGATAAGGAGAACAAAGTAGATATTCTGACAATAAAACCATGTACAAGAGAAAGGAATATTGTTTTAATTGTCATACAGAAAAAGTATAACTGAAATTGACTAAAAGAAAGTAAATGTAGTTTCAGAGATTTCCTGTTGCAGGAGAAAGAATTGAAACATAGAAACCAGGTTTCCAGAAAGAATACTTATCCTGTATTATAGGTTACTATATTTTATCATACATTGAAAATCTAAATTTTCTCATAACATATTTAAATGTATTTGTTTCTTATGGTATGTTTTTGCATATTTCAATCATTATAATTGGAAGGGTTTCAGATACTGATAATACCTTTTTATTGTTTTGCTCTTATGCATTATTTTTTATTTTGATACAGGTGGTCTGGATAGTTTTCATCCAGTATCCTCAAGTGTAACCCATGGTGAACAGACTTCACTTCCCTCATCATCACATTCTGCTTACACATCTGAAGCATCTCATTTGCCAGAATCAGAAGCTCTAATGAAATTTCAGATGTCTGAGAAACTAGAAAAACTGAAGAACACTGTGCCTGAAAAGAAAAGCACTTTAATGGAAAACCATTTGGAGATAAAGAAAACAGTTTGTCCACAAAGGCAAGTGAACAACTGGGACCACATTTTCATTCCAGATAATAAAGTGATGCACAGTACTGCACAATTAGCATCGGGCAATGCAGCCAGTAAAAGCCAATCAGCTAGTCCCCAGAAGTTGAGCAATAGTCCTTCCAGAGATCATAATCAGCTTCCATTCGATAGATCTAAGAAAAGTGAAACTAAACAACTAGATAAGAATTGCTTAGACCACTTGCAGAGTCCAAAAAGAAATAAAAGTGGTAATCTAGGAACCTTTGAGAATGCTGATATAGAGGAAATCCTGGCTAAGGGGAAAAGAGACCAGACTGTCAGTCCCCAAAAATATCCAAAGAGAGAGAGAAGCAGAGAAAAACTGAACATAGACCTTCAAAGCCAAACAGCTGCTAATGCAAATTCTAGTAGGCTGCTAAAAACTGAAAAGGTAAAATTAGGCGTCACAAAGGAAATAACAAAGCCAAATTTATCTGGAAAGAACTCAAAATATCCTTCAGAAGTACAGTATGCCAAGATAGGAGAGCAGTTTCTCTCACTTTCTAAGACTAATCAGTCTGGAAAGAAAACCTTGGAAGATGAGAATATGAAAAGTTCTAAGCAATTTCAGAAGTCAGGTCTTCCTGATGATTCATTAATTTCTATGGATAAAAACTCTAGACTTGAAGCAGATGAGCCTCTTTTCCTGAACAAATTTACAGATAACTTGGAGCTAGCTGACAAAACCAAAGACGATGGAATGTCCAAATCCGAGAGCCGTTTTCCGGAAAAGAAAACAATAGTTCCTGGACCTTGGAAAGTACCAAGGACAAGTCGTGTCACAAAAGCAATGGGTCTGACTAACAAACGGGTTTGATTGACCAACTTTTTTAAGAACACATTTTAATCAGGTTTTTAAATGTAGTCATTAAACCTTTCCCAAGAAAACTCATATTTTTTTTAGACACTGTGACAAAATGGAAAGTACATTTGATTTGATCTTTTATTAGGCTGCATGAAGGACCTTTTCAGATTGCATATGAGAAACTCTTCAAAAGCTGTTGTCCTTTTGTCTCCTTTGAAGATGGTGTCCTGCTGCTCCTGATGTTGCACTGCTAAGATTTTCTGATAGTATTGTATGTTAATGAACATTATTTAATGCCTATTATTAGTGGATCATAACTCACTACTTGTTCTTGTGCCAAGTTATCTACTGTAGCCCATTGATTCTTTTCCTGCATTTTCCACTGCCACAGAAAAGGATTTTGTTTAAAATGGGTGTTTACTCAGGCATGCTGCATGTTTACATAGGGAATACTTCTAAGTTCTCACAGCTAACGTAAATGCAGGGTGGATGTGATTTTCCTGACTCTGGGGAGCCAGGAAATTAACATACACTCAGTTAACTTTTTCACAATTTTTTTTCTTTCCTTCCCAAACTTCTCAATCTGCAAAATAACTGTAAAAAAGACAGTACCCCTTTATCAATAAATAGATGACACTATATAAAATATACTATTTTATTCTATAGTGATTTTATTATTTTATCTGTGATACAAATTAAATCTTAGAATTGAGCAGTTTGGAAATCACATTTGATGGGATGAGATTAGGAGAGCAAATGTGTGTGGCGCATAATCAAATTATTTCCTGATACTTGCTATAACACATGTTAAAATTAGAAATTAAACATGCAATGAAGGCATATGCTGCTTAACTTTCTGTTGTGCTATTCGTCAGAATTTCCATCTGTTGTTGGTTGGGTTTTTTTGTTACTGCTGGCTAAATACTTGAACATTTGTTGCCTTGCTCGAACATTTTAAAATCTTAAATCCCAGCAAGCAAAATAAATGTTACACTGGCTTCCAAATTTGTACATAAAAGTACTTCTAAATTTAAAAGGTCTCTATGAAATTTATCATTTGCTTGTGCATGATTATCATAATGGGAGGAATGTTATAGGTTGAGCACATTAATTCTTCAGGTGTATAGATCATTGGAGTGGCAACCTCTAGAACAACGAACTCTTGCAATTTTTAAAAAAATCATTCTAGCAATGAACTTGGTTTCCTTTGAATAGATTTGAATGAAAGGCAAGTGGTCAGTTAAGAAAAATAAAAATACATTCTTACAGTTCTTAAGTCAACGTGGATAACTTAAATAATTACTTTTTATTTGAGTGCGTGCGCACACGTATACATTTAAGATGTTAATGTCTTTATTGAATTGCTCTCCCAAATTCCTCATGCTTTTCAGATGAGCCACTTTGTATTAATTTTTCTTTTATCAGAGTACATATTCATTTTTCTTCTAAAGGCATTTTTCCTCTCTCCTTTCTTCAAGCCTTTTTTGTCCTCCTCTATCTTTAGTTTTGTAGTTATCATAAAATGCTATTTGTGCACATGCTATAGTAGAACAACTGTTTACTGTGATGTCTATAATTGTTTTATATTGATTTGGCAAGTTTGCTTTTCTTCATACTTTGGGGAAGCCTAAACAAAATATCAGTATCATAGTCCTCACACTAGCAGCAAACATGTATATATTGTGCACACCTGTTTGATATTGCGCCCAACTATTCTGATACTAATAGTCTCCCTTTTTTAGTAGTGAAATGGATGTTCTTATTTCACTATTTTAAACAGAAAAAGTGTAAGCCTCCTATTTCTTGCACGTAGCATTTAATTCCATATTAGCAAGCTTCTTTTCACCACTAAAATTACGAATTCTGGCTCAATCTTCTTTTGCATATGCCTAGTTTTGCAATTTAAGTTATTATCTCACTTGCTAGCAGCTGAGGACTTTAGAGATACTGGTTTCAGAAGATTTTTGGTTTCCGTTCAGATTTAGATGGCTGACACGCAGTTCTCCTCAGTCTCTGATTTATTTGCTTTGAATGCTTTAGAAGTAATAGAAATAGATGGGGGCAAGACTCTAGGACTTTGATAATTTAGTATAATCTCAAAATGGACTGTGATTTTTGAGAGGGATTAAAGTTCTGTGAAACTGCCCCCCTCTCCACGGCATGATTTCAGCCTGTTTCCAAAGAGAATATAGCCTGCCACTTTAGAAGTGCTAGTGTTGCTTGCCGATGGTCTTCCTCTTGTGCCAATCCTATTAGCCCAATTTATCAGAAGCAATCAGACCAATAACAGATGATATATCAGCATGCCAGTCAACTATTAAAAAGCTATGAATTTCCAGAAAGAACTGTTAGTGACTATGAGAATGACTAATGAAAAGGCTTAGGCCTAAAGCAAACACAGATTCAATAGGTTAAAGTCATTGAAGCTATTTGGACCCACAGGTATAAAAAATACAGAAAGCAAAGAGTTCAAAGGCTACCTATTATTCATCATGCTACAATCAGATATGACATTCACATAAACCATGGTAGAATGTGAGTTTACCAATGTGCAAAATCCGTATGTAATAGCTCTGAACAAAACTTCTAAGACTCATTTTACTTAGATATATATGATAGAGCTTTAGACTTCTTCAATAACATTCTCCCCATTACTGTTTATTGATTCCCATTTCTTGAAAATAGTTTGTACAATAGCTCAAATTGCAGTTCGGTTGCAGTTGAAATAAAAACTATTCCTTAGACTTGGACGTCTGAGTATTTCTATTGGAATGAAGTACTAAAACAAATCAGTTGTAGAAGACCTCAACTTTTTAAAAAAAAAATGTCATCTGATACAGCTTTTAATGTGTATTAATTGTGTGCTCTTAATCATTTACAAACTCAAAAGTTACTGTAGGAAGTATATGCAAATATTGTAGGATATTACTGTCAAAATATTAAATATCTGAGTTAGACTATGTAAATTAACTTGACAAATATCACGAGGCAACCTTTAAAAGGTTCTATATATTTTGTCACAAAATATTGAATGAAAACTGCAGAAATATCAAAATAATAAAACTGAAATAACTTTATTTTCCAACTCTTCAGATACTGTTTATCCATTTAATGATGTGACCTATTTTGTTGTCTTCTGTTTGATGTGAGCTCTTTTTTCCAGAAACTTTGTATCTGTATTTAACTTGATAATAATGATTTAGCAATGTGGCCTTGGAATGTTCAGAAATATGGTTGTATTGGATGTAAATGTTTTATTTTGTACAGCACCTTTATATATTCACTTCTCAGATTCTGATTAGAAAGATCTGTAAATCACTCATTATTTTTTATATAGATACATTAAAAAGAACATCTGATTTAATAACTTTGATTCTTTGTTACCCCTCTTAATGAAAAACTTTCTCCTGTTGGTCTGTAAATTAAAATACCGTTAGACAATGTATGATTTTTACTGCACCAATGGACACTCTGCAATGCTTTTGATTGAATACTCTGCTGGTATCTTTAGTTGTGGAGCAGTATAGACACTTCCAGATGAACACTGCTCTCCAGCTATTTATTATTTCACAGAACGGCCCCTCTGAACCCAGAGAGACTTTTATAATTTAAGATTACAGACTGCAGTTAATTTAGGAGAGGTTCCGAGACACCCCTCTGCAACTGTCTTCCGAAGACTTGGGAGTGGCATTTGGGAGGAAGTAGCAGGTGCAGGCTACAGTAAGGGTACATGTACATGAGCTGTGGTGGCGCAATGTTTAGAGTGCAGTACTGCAGACTACTGTATTTGGCAGTTGAAATCTCACCAGACTCAAGGTTGACTCAGCCTTCCATCCTTCCAAGGTCGGTAAAATGAGGATCCAGATTGTTTGGGTCAATATGCTGACTCTTACAGCCTTCGAGAGGGCTGTAAAGCAGTATATAAGTCTAAGTGTTATTGCTATGTAGGAATAATTTGGAGACAACTGTAAAGAGTGTACTGGGAAATAAGGGAAATTGATTGTTAATAAGAAAATATGGATTGTAGGATTCTTTTGGGGGGGAAATTAAGCACTTTGATTCTAGATCAGATGAGCTGGAAGTACGTGGGGAACTTGATAAGGTTGACCACAAAAAATAATAAATTTGCATTTTTGCTTTTTACATCATGCTTACTGTGATTGAGGCTTTTCAAAAAAAACCATTAACAGTTTGCCATTCTATGATCTTTGTGACATCACATGCATGTACAAAAGGGATGAAGCTTTTGATACAATGCTGCTTAATTTTGCAGGCATTTCTGTATGAATCTGCAGCTAGCAATAAATACTTGCAAGCATATCCTTTTTACCGGAAAAAAACCAAAGCAAACCATCACTGGCTTCTCTCTTGACTTCTGCTTTATTTGTCTTTGTTACTAACATTTAATTTCAAATTCTATCATACAACTTCCTTCAGCTTACAAGAATGCCAATAATAGCTTTATATATAATTATTATATATATATAATACAGAATGTTCTAAAGGTGTTGCCTCCAGAAAAAAAACGAGTTGTTTGAAAAAGAAAAACTTGCATAAATGCTAATGATAGCAGCCAAACTTTGGTTGCTCTTTATACAGGCCCATTAATACTTTTATTCTGTGAACTTAGAAACATAACACAGATAGAAAAAACACACACATCTATATATAAACTGATTTATGGAGGTGGAAGACGGAATATATATATAAGTAAATGTTATATATCCACAGTTCTAACAATTGGGGAGGGAATGTAAATCTTTTAAACAAACCTTTACAGTAAAAAATTTCTTGAGAATCAACCCCAGTTGTCAAGGTGCTAACTGCTAGCAATTAACAATATTATCTATCACAGAAAAAACACGAGTTTCCAATTGCTTTGTGTAAAACATTGATAGCATATCAACATTTTTATTTTATCATAGATAGACTGCTTTGCTAATTCAGATCATTATTTGGAGAATTCTAATAGTATCTTTAAATTAAATTCCCCCGGTGCATGGCAGATCTACTCTTAGCCATCTTCTGTTATTGCTATTTTGTGTTACTGAGCAATGGAAAGCTGAGCTGTAAAATGGCTGAAGAGGCTATTTGTATTTTGTAGGAATAAATTTCATTCTCTCCCAGTACAGCAAAACAAGCGGGCCCAACTATCATTCAAGAAAAACCTCTATCAGAGGCATTTTGAAATGTAAAAAGTAGGTCAACTGTAACTTACAGAAAATAGGTGAGCTTGCCAGAAACAAACACCATATTAAATTATTAAGTACCAAATAGCAATATTCATCTTATAGTCATAGTGAGTTTAACAGGCAGTTTCAAACCAGAATAATGCTGGCTTATTTTTTTTATTCGTTTAATAAACCTTGTTGCAAGACATCTAATTTCATATTGCTTTGCTCCATAGGAGCAGCTGGTTTAACCAACTAAGATGAGTACGTTAGAATTATTTATTAAGCTTTATTTAACCATCTCTTCAAGCTGTGACCTCAATGAAAAATTAATTTTAAATTCTTAAGAAAATGTATGAAAAATACAGCATTTGTATTGATGTGAGGACTGGCATAATTAGAAAAGCACCTTTAATGGCCATGCCAAGCCTATGTAGCACAGCAGAGGATATTTCTGCCCAAAACATCGGTTGCAGCATCTTCTTACGGTTTGATTTTCCATAACTAAAAAAAAAAGAATAAACATTAAAATCAGAAAATAAATTTTAAACTCATGTGAAAGCCAAGTCCATTGGTGAAACTCAGGAATAAAAGTAACATTCTGCTGTTTTTGCTTCTCTTCCCAATCTGTATCTATAAAACAGACTGTGGGTGTGTATGTTTGTGGGTATGTCCCGAATAGGCTCTTCCATGCCAGCACCAATCTG
>JANHJO010007238.1:0-12949 GCA_032468235.1 Pseudoxyrhopus heterurus | reverse complement strand
TTATGTACTATACTTCCACATGTGCTAATTCATAGTTTGGATGCCTTCAGTGTGAATCTACAATGTTCATAGTCATGCAAATCAAGAAAACTCTTTGAATGAGAAGGTGTGTCCAAACTTTTGGTCTGTACTGTATATATATATATTATGGAGTTAGCCATGCAAAGGTAAAGCATGCAAGCCATTCTCGGGTTAAAAGTTCTAATTCCATACAAAGAAACGAGGGGACGTGGGTGGAGTGGGGGAATAGGAAATACTTCAAACATCAATTAAGCTAATGAATGATTTACAAGTTTCTTCTTTAATTTCCCAAAAGTGAATGTTCATGCAATTTTAGACTATATTTTCTGCAAAATCTCAATAAAAGTCTTCTAATTTTTATTAGGGAAGGGAAAATACATTCTCTGAGCAAAGACCCATTGAGCACTTCCCTAATTCAGTCCCATTTGATTGGAAAAGGCAAAGATTTATTAAACAGCTGATAGCCCTTTGCTATCTCACATTCTGCTCATATCCTTAAAACTTAGAAGCTGGAAAAAGCAAATAGTAACAACCAGTATGGTTCTCCTTTTCCTCAAGATGGTGGGACTTCCATTTCAATATCCCTATTTTTAGTCCCATTCCAAACATAGACAAGAAACATTCCAGCCTGTTCTGGGAAGTTGCAATGGAGATAGAGACTTGATTGCACACTTCACTATTTCTGCTGGCATGAGAGAGGAGCAGATGCGCCTTCATCCTGTGCGCCAGGTAACTACATCTGCATTATCACTCCAAATTATCTAGAGCAGGGGTCTCCAACCTTGGCAACTGTAAGACTTGTGCTTTGCTGCTGAGGAATTCTGGGAGTTGAAGTCCACAAGTCTTAAAATTGCCAAGATTGGAGACCCTAATCTAGAGAACCAATGCCTTTGGTCTGCAAGAGGGAAATATCACTTATGCCGGACCTGGTCATTTTGCAGCCAGTAGGCCACATTTAGCTCTTTGTTGTCCCTGTCCAGCTTGCAGTAGCGGTGACAAGTGGACCAGTAGCGACTTTCCACAATAGTTTGCTTCTCATATGGCCGCTTGGGAAAATTAATTGACATCACCTGAAAGTTGATGGTGTCAAGCACATTTGTTGCCTCTTATATAAATCAACTGGAAGCTTCACTGATACCTGGGTGACATTTCAAGGGTTTTTTTAATATCCATGCAGCAATTTAATGTGTCACAAAACTAAAACTGACTCAGGAAGTGTCCACTGACTGACACCCATCGCCTGTACCATCACCTACACTCCCAATTAGAAATTCCATAATTTACCTTGCTGCATGTATAGGGTGGGGTATCAATTTGAATGTTTAATGTCACAGAGGTCACAGTATTGTAGATGGTTAAATCTCAATGTGGATGTGATAAAAGACTAAGCCATAGGGTCACTATATACAGTGATATCCCTACAGTGTCCCTGCCATACAAATGCAGATGTAGGCCCTACAAATTCTTAAAGCTTCCTATAGATTATTACCATTAACCCTAGCCTGCTTCATCACATAAGTCTAACAAGTGGTGATGGAAGAAAAAAAATTTCAGGTCTCAAAATACACATAGCAGCTTCATCCATGATTAAATCGTGATTTAGGTTTACCCACTGTTTATCTCACACTGAAGAGCAGACAATTAGACCGGAGTGGCCACCTTCACTGTCCCTGATTCCCATAATAAATGGTCAAGAAGTCTAGTCAAAAAGGAATAAATGCTTGTCATCCCTTCTGTGGTGATATTAGAGTTTCGTTATACTGTCCCCTACTGGTTATTATATCAATGACTGCTCTGAGGCTATTTTCCATTTCATATTCTTCTCAGCACATCTCTAATCACCACTTACTGCCAGTAGATTCCTGCCTCATTACCCAGGAGTCTCTTGAAAGCAGTAACCATAGATAAAACTAGCATGCAGCAAAATATGTTGTCTTCTATTTTTGTCCACTTGGACAGTAGGGTTGCTGTCAGGTGAAAATGGGTCATCATCCGGTTTGAGCTTGTTAGCTTACAATTTTCAATATTAGAGATGCTAGGAAACAATTTAAAGAGGGAAAGAAGGCCTATCTATTGTTAAATAAGTGTTGAAACTGTGGGAAAGAATGTTGCTTCACATCCATTTCATCAAACATTTTACAACTTGCCATGCTTCCATAAACAACAGCATAAATAACACTTTAACTGGTGTTTTTTCATCTTGGTATGTGGACTCCCAAGTTCCAGAATTCTCAGCAGTGACAATGCTATTTGGGGAGTTCAGGAAGTGAATTTTGCAATTTGAAAGTTAGCAAGATTAAGAAAGAGTTTATACTTAAGCAAGAGGAAGAATCAAGGGAATAACATTCTCTCATAATATCCTGCTTTGTCTCTGCTTCACTGAGCTACAGAAATTTACAATTTGTGATACAGCAGTCCAGTTTAAAGTACTTCTGTATTCAGGATTTATTTTCTCTAGAAACTTGAGATATCAAATCTACAGTAACATTGAACACAAAACTTCAGTTAAATGTGCCCATCTTACATAAGGAAGGGAGGGAGAGATACCTAGAAATATCTCCAGTCAAGACCCTCTCCTTGCTAATGACAGCCAATAGGGAAAATAGGAATTCCTGTTATGCTTGAGTCTAGCATTGGGATCTGCTAAAACATTCCCTGGGATGAAAAAGACTTTGGACAAGAAAAAGTGAAGACAGTCTAGAACTTAATAAAAAGGGTGAGCTGTTCAAATTCTAAAAAAACCTTTCCCTTATTGAAATAAAAAGTTTTACCGAGACCCCAGTCTATCTAAAGAAAAAAGGAACAGGCACAAACATTAAAAACACCTTACACGAGAATGCTCAGAAAAAGAGCATAGATTAGAAGTAGGTAGTTTGAAGTATAATTTTGATAATTAATTGTACACACATGATTCCAAAACAATCTTGCTACATACATTAAACAAATTATTTTTTGAAGCCATATTTAGAAGTTTTGCCCTGAAGTAGCTCATACTTTATTTTACTTTTTGTTATTTATCCGACTTCACTTATTTTAACTTAATCCCACTTTTCTAATCAGAAGCTACTAGGTGTCCTTCGCAATTTATTCCATTGTACCCAATATTCTGTACCACAGGGTTCTACCAAACAGTCATTTTAATTAAGCACAAATCAGACTTTTGTTTATTAAAAAAATACTTTACAGGGGAAAAATTCTATGCATTCCATTGTACTTTTTTTTAAAACAAATAGCTTTGACAGTGATACGCTTGTACAGTCACCTACCAAAAGAAATTCACTGTGTCAAAGGATTATTCACAGAGAGGGTTAAAAAATTTTCATCGGTTTACACTATTATAAAAACTTCTTTAAAACACTTGCTAAAATGTCAATAAATATACTAAGGCCACACAAAGCAAAAAACAAAAACAGTCTTCCAGGCAATTGTACATATCCTTTATATGCAAAGACCTTAGATTATTAAAACCACAGAAAATATCTTGGCTGCCAATCAAAACTGAATTTAATCACAAAACACTACACAAATCTATTTTATACAACATGTAAAGATAAGTATTTGCTTAGACAGAATTGAAAGTGCTAGATTAAGAGAAGCCCCTTATCAACTACATGTGCTGTTGGGTCCTAAAAATAGTATGTATATCAATGGAAGGCCATAACATTATTGGAAATTTGTTTATTGGACCAACATATAGTTTATCCACATTACAAAAATGTTAGGAGCTGAAGGATAAATATCCTTATTCATAGCAACCTTCAAACACAACCAATATGGCTATAAATAGCATTTATAAGGAAATAAGATTGCTATCCCACCAATAGTAAACACATTTAAAGTTCCACTGATTTCAATGGAGAATTAAGCACCAGCTTATCTCCCATTCAAAATAAATGGGACTTATAGGTGCTTAACTTTGGTTGGATTGTGCCACAAGTGATCGTGCCACAAGTGATCGTGCCACCCAGAATAAATTCAAGCATATGAATGGCAGCATGAGAGAAAAAAAAGTTATATGCATCTTGGGGCTCTGACTATAAACTTTCTTGTCTGGACAAATGTTATGCCCTCAAAAATAGGAAAACAGCTAACGAGCCCTTTTATTATATGGTAAAATCTGTAATGGAAGTATTCCTTAATTTCACATGAAACCTCCATATGTTCCATCTTCATGGAAGAGAACATGTCAATTATTTACAATTATTTATTCATGTTCAGAAATATGTGAGGGGGAATGTGAAATATTTAGTTTACTTAAATGTTAATTTTGCTTTTATTGATTTGCCAAATGAATCAGTAGCCCAGTACAACCTTTCTTGAATACATATTATTTTTCATTGGTATTTAAAGAGAAATAGATTTTTACTAAAACAAAAGAAATTTCCCAGCTTCCAACTTAGAACTGCTCAGGATCTTTAAATAAGAATCACCTTTGTGGATCTGCTAATGGCATTTGAAAGATAGAATATAATGAATGCTTAACTAGTATTCAACAATCGTATAGATTATAAATGAATGTCTTCCCAAATTGTCCACTATTTCTAATAAAATAAATGTAAAGATTTTTCTGCCTATACTCTTCATTTGATTTTGTAACTATATAATGTCTACATATTTTGCAATTTATAAAATAAGATTTCCTGTCAGGTTTAAGTGAAATCTCTTTGCAAAGCAACTAGGCATTAAAGTATCAATTACGCTGGCAAGATAATCATTTTTTGAATTCATCACATCAGCACAAATCACTCCCCACATCTTCCTGAGACATTAATTTTTATCTCTTTTCTACTCCAACAGCAAATATTATGTTCTCAAACAAAACCATTAAGACAAACCATTCTGCCACTCACTTTTTCAGGTCCATTATGATTATTTTTCAGTCAAGTATTTGCATTGGTCTTTCTTACTCTAGAATATACATGGATTAGTACATCAGTTGTAGTAGTGGGTTTTTTTTAACTATTCCTATAAGAATCTTAATCACTGAGCCAGAGTAAGATGCATGCACTAGGCTTTCTGACTGAGCCTTCTTCCTACTCCTGAAAAAGCTTAAATTCTGAATCTCAGTAGTTTCTAGGAAAAACAGTCTAGCAGTATGAGGTGAACTATAGGCATAAAGAAAAATAAGCAGAGTCCTGGCAGATACACCAAAATTCATGCCCAGACTTCTTTGGTATTTGCTAGGGAATGCAGTAATAGTGACAATTCATACTTTTTAACTATTGTAAAGATGTGGCCAAAGTAATTGCAGTAAAGACTGTATGTATATATTAAATCAAAATAGGTGACAGAAAATATATTTGATGGTTGAAATGTAAGTTGGTGAATACATTTATACATAATACCATAAAATTTTGACACAAAACTCTTGATTTGGAAAAATGTGGGATGCTGCTTCAGAATCATTTATTTAATCTTCTTAATCTTTCATGAATGGCAAAAGTCATGAATATTCATTTCACATACCTTTAGTAGGCTGTTTCTTAAATTTAAAAAAGGCTTATCTTATAAGCCTATTGCTACAATGTGATGTACACAAAAACCCTTTAAGGTTATTGAACTGGATCCAGAACTATGCACAATGGAGTTCACATTGAAAAAAAATGAGTATTGGTAATTTTTGCCAATTCTTTTCTTTTGCCAATCCTTCTCCTCCCCTAATGAAGAAGTGCTCTGGAGAGTTGGGAAACTTTTTTCCTCTAGCTGAATGCATTCTCTGAATCCTGGTTCCCTCTGCCAATAGAAAAACCTCATTCTGCTCTCAAAGGAGCAAGTTTAGATTCCAACTACTATTTTCATCTTACTAGATTGTAGAATTTGAAACAATTTTCTAATGTATATTTCAAAACAGGATAAGCGAAGTAATAAACAGTTTTTCATTCAATTATTTTTTAAATCCAACTCCTGAGTGATCATACAGTACACAGTGCAATTCAATGCAGTTGAAATATCCAAGTGACAAGTCTGGAATTGTATTTGTTATTTACATAACTTTAACTGTGGGAAATTGATGTTTGGAAGACGAGGAAAATCAGTGGAAGAAAAATGCAAAAATGTGGAGTTGGTGAAACATAAATGAAATACTGAAGCCCATATTGTCTATGAAGAATTTTACTTAGGACAGCCAGCTACAGCTTTTGAAAATTCTTCTGAATAACTGTAAAAAAATGTAAAAAGCCAGAGTACACAGAGGTTTTCTGAACCAGTATTGGTCAATCTAGAATTTTTCATTAAAAACTACACTCCTGTATAAGAACTCACTACCTTTTGTAAAAAGGTTTCAACCTAAACACCTTATTTACACAGATTACTTAGAAAGTCCCTAGCACTTCAGTATGGAAATTTGTTGAAAATTTTTCTACTTGTCTTCAGGACTGCACCAAAGTCAATACATAAACATGTATATATCAGGAGTAATACAAGTTCTATCTAAATACAGCAAAGTTTTCTGATTATTTTGCTATTTGTTTAAAACTGTGTCCTCTATATTGAGGTGCTAATATGCGTATAATCTACACAAAACAATATTGCACAAAGTAATTGCTATTACAAACATACGAATATTCGCATTTTTCCCACAACTGCTTTCTTGACTTGCATTGGTGTAGAGCTTCCATTCTCTTCTACATTAAAAACAGATTAAAAAATACAAATAAATTTGATTAAATCGTGATAAAGTTCAGATCCTACATATGAGGGGGCCAATTTCATTTTACTATTCAAAACAAACATTGTTCTGTATATAATGAATAAAAGCTGAATCTACTTAATGCTGGGAAATATTGAAGGAATGCTAAATAATATCAGCCAATTATACTGAACATACTAACATGTACTGTTTAATCTTCCAATATAGCATTAAGGAATCCAAGAATTACTTGCAAAAGTAGCAATCCATGTGTGATTATGTGACAGTTTATTGTGAATCAGTTATATATAATTTCAAAGAATAAAGGAGATATAGGCCTGCCCTACTATATTTAAGTGCCTCAATGCGAAGGAGTAGATGGTTTCCCTCTAAGATACCTACTGTGAATTAAACAAGCCACCAAGTTGGTTTAAATATTGTAAAGCCTTAAAGTGCTCAAAGATAGCAGTTTCATCAGAGACTGCTAACAATTACTTTCATTAGACACTAGTGTATTAAGTTATGCAGTTCGGAAAGATATTAAAAAAATATTCCAATATACATTAAAAGCAGAGGACCAGAAAGAGTTGTATCAGTAATTTCATTTCAACAAGATCATACACTCTGCAACTAATCTCATACATCAACTTCTTACTGAATGTCTTCTTAAGCAATTAAGGATTAATCTACACTGCTGGTAACTTGAGCTTCCTCCAGGCTTTCAAACTCTCTCACACATACAAATGTCATTGATCATTAAAAGTGCTGTGCTTTCTCTTTCATTCAAGCCATTAATTGAATGGGAGGGAGAGTCACTTTGTGAATCTGCCACAGAAACCATCCCTTTTATGCTGAAAGCTAAAGATAAAATAGATGAAAAGTTATCAGACTTATCAAGTGTTAAATACTTGATATTCCTGAAGGAAAACTATTTTGAGATGTTGAATTATTTACCTCATCCCTTAAAAAAAGAAATGCAAAAAGTTGTAGTCCACTACTACATGCTGTACTAAGGGAATAAAATACAACTCTAATTTTGCATAATCTGTGTAAAAAAGATACGCTTGACATTTTGGAATGTCACCTTTCTTTATAGAATTATAGGCAAGTTTTCTCCAATAAAACATAACCCAGTTATAAAACTATAACTTCACATCAAAATTTTAAAAAGCTGTTTAAAAATGTATGATTATGTACATATCAGACAAGAAAGAGTATATGATTCTTCTGTGGATTGTGTTGCTGATCTGATTCTAGTTTTAAAAGCTGGAAGGGGCAACCAGCTAATCTTGTTGCAGAACAAGTCATGACAGGGGTGAAAACAGTGATGGTGATGCTATTGTTGCAGTCTGTACTTCTCTTTCTTCTTCAGACTCTTTTTTCATAAGTACACATTGGTCTTCACCTTCCAGTTTCACTGTGTCCGTATTTGAAATGTTTTCCATACACTGAGAATCCTCTGCCCCAGGATAGTATTGTTTGAGTCTTATATGCCAAGCTAAACTGCAGACAGCTGACACTGTCTTGAACTGATGAATGACATTTCTAGGGATGAAGTAGATGTCATTGTCACATAGCTGGATTCTGGCATAACGAATCCCTTCTCGTCTCATTTGGTTTAGCTTAGCTTCGTCAACCCATTGAACACACTGAGGGGGGAAAAAGAGATAACTATGAGTAAGATTTAAAAATTGTATTTTTGGTGCTGTATATTATTATATGTCATAAAGACTATTTGTTGTGATGAAGTCAACATGAAGTCTAAATGACACATATTCCATGAACCATATACTGAAACTACTGCTATGCTAATAGATCAGATAAAGAAAATTCCCATTCTAATAGGAGGCAATCAATCAAACAATTTGGAGTGTTAATAAACAATTATAACTATTTTTTTTTATATTGAGTGGGACCAAGTTAAAGTACTGTCAAAAACTTTAATCTTAAACTTAACCCAGGTATGACAATGCTTTTTTGGCCTTTCTTATCACAATGAACATCTAAGCATGTCTATAGAACCAGGTATTCTGTTCAGAATTTACCTATATCTTGTTTTTCGAAACACTTTAGAACAATACCACACAATAAAATAAAAATATTTTAAAGTATAGCAAAAATCTATTTAAGACAGCCAATATTTAAATATAAAATGTCTTCTGAAATCAACATGTTTTAAAGCCTGAACCAAGCTTAAGAAATCTTGCTTCATACTAGTTTAATCTTTGCTGAAAAAAATGGACAAGTTTCCAGATAAAAGTCCAGGCAAAACCTGTCTTACTCACAAACAATTGCTGGCTTCTTCTCTTGGGAAGAAAACAATGAGGAAACTTTTTTTTAAGAGGATGGGGTTATGCTAGTTTGAGGAACTCTGTTTCTCTTTAAAGAAACATTACCTAATCCATCTCCCAACCCCCACTTAGTTATGCATTTCAAGCATGTGTGTGTTATTCTGGAGACTTTATTTCATAATCAAGGATCAACAGAGACAATTTTCAAGAAAAAAATAACAGCATTTTAAATGGAAACAATGTGTAAGACTACCTGTGATACTGGAGGTTCATGCAGATCCAACTGAAGTCTTTGAACTACATCAGTGAAATCTTCAGCATGAAAACAAACAACATCTTTGGTTATACGAGGCTGGTCACTCCTGGAGAAATGAAGATTGTAAAAATATGTTTGAGAATATTAGTTAAACTTTGAAAATTCCATATATTCAATAGCAAAACAATGTACTTCCTCTCTCATCAACCTCTAGGAAATATTTTCTTTTTATCTATATATTATGGGGCATATAAACTTATGTACATATAAAATACAATTTATTTTCCCTTCCTCTAAGATGGTTTGTTTACTTATTGTATTTTTATACTACCATAGTCCATTAGGACTGATGGTGACATACAGCAGCCTGATCGAGGAAGCACATCACCCCATCTTTTAAGGAAGGCAGCATTACCCATTTAGAAAAATGTCATATAATAGAGCCAATTCCATAACATAGAATGTCTGATGCTGGCATATAGCTCTCCAGAGTCACACAGGTTTCTTCAGTCAAGTTCTTCTATCTGTCACTTTAAGCAGTGGGATCCCAGTTACAAGTGTACACTGATGACATAGGATTAGTTGTGATTTAATAGGTCCGGAGGTCAAGGTTCAATACGGTAGTCTACATCTCTTTACAATATTGTCTACATCCTTAAAACTCAGAAATCAAAAAGAATCCCAAAATACAGAACAATGTCTGCTAAGATTAAAGATTATATTCCTTAGATTTGCCCCAACAATGGTGCCTGACTTAAGGGACGTACCAAGAAAGTGATACAACAATGTGAATTGCTCACAGCAAACCACTGTCTAGTCCAACTGTTACTCCCCATTACCAATTTGATAAAGGAGATGACTTACAAGTATACAAAGAACAACAGCCTGTACTGTAGGAGTTTCATGGCGGCATATTATTAAATACTTTTTGCAGCTTCCACAGAATTGACTTTGAAATGGGCCTCAATTCAAGACTTCATCCCAAAATATGCCATCTCAAAATATCCTTCTACAAACAAGTCTATTGTACTATGAAAGCAATTCCTTTTGCATAAAAAAACCCATTTTGGGGATTTTCAGAGATTAGATTTTCTTGATTAAATTGGATTTTAGGAATTTATAGCAAAAATGCCTTGTAATAGAAACATAACGTATGTTCTGTTAAAAATCAACACATCTCTATTTTAAAATGCTATAAACCCCTGCTCTTACCATTCACCGAACTGCACAGCTTTTAAAACTCCAACAGCAGCTGTACTCTGCCAATCAAACCCTTGCCCAACATGATCAGCATGCGCTCTTGTTCTGTCTTCAAAGAGAACTTCACGGGGTTCACTGGTCCGAGGTAGATACTGGAGATTTTTTATTTCATTCATAGATCTATGAAATGGAATGAAAAAGAAAATAATTATTAAATTTATGAAGGGGATATACAAAAAGTAATGTCATAAAAACAGAAAATCAGCTATCCTAACTTTTCCACATCATTATACAGGCACTATTTTGATAAGTGGGGATTTAATTCTAATGTAATCAAATGCAATATTAATTAAAATGGAAAACAGTAAAGGATGGAACGCATTAACAGTAAAAGGCCACTTTTTAAAAAGTTTATGCAGTTATTATATACCAGGGATTATTCTATGCACTATTAGTAGGCCTTTAGAAAGAAAAGTGCTGCAGATAACTTCAACTTTTTCACAGGTTAAATATAATACACAGACAACAAATGCTTACATCGCAGAAATTCAATGAACTTAAAAGTTGGCAGTGTGCAGCCTTCCAGAACCTTCACCGGGACTGATGCAAATTGAGAGTTCAAAGGCATCAGGAGAACCCACACTAGAATGCTATGCACAGTGCCTTGAGCTCCTGAAGTAAAGACAGGATATCAAACTAACTAATAATGTAACAATGTGCAGCTATGACACAGAGAGTCTTCACTGTCTTGCTCTTACAACACTAATGATTTCATACAGTTCAATATCATTTTAATATTTTACCATCTACAGAAACAGTATGACTTTATGACAGTAAATATAAGTACCTGAATGAAAATATATTTTAAATCAAATAAAGTTTATATTAGGTGCGCTGAACTGGAAACTGTAGTTTTAATTTATGTACCGTAGCTATTCCATCAATATCTATTGCATTCCCTAACATAAACTTGCATCCTGGGAGTTTATAATACAATGTATGATACTGACAGAAGGGAAAGGAATGGCAGCATTACAAAAAATATGTACAAAATCATCACAACTATATTGGAAGGAAAGTTTACTATTACACATGTGTCAACTAAGTTTCAGAAAGTTGTCAGAATAATAAACAGCCGATTTTGCTGATGAGATAAGCTCAATTAAAATTTAGAGGTGCAAATTTCCTCCCATCTATAAAGATTACCTGCGCCTTTTGAATGGTGACTTTGGCATATCAGCTGTTGGAATCATCTGTTCACCAGGTCTTACCCACATAATGGGCCCATCATCACTTTGTGACCTACACTGAAGTCTGAGACTTGAAAGAGTACCCCAAGGCAAAGTCATCTGTATATCACAAAAGAAAACTAGTCAGCTAGCGACATGAAGTGCTTTGGATATCTTATAAACAGATGATCAATTTCTTTATTAAAATATAATTTGCACACAGTCATTAAGAATTTTATGTTTTCATAAAATGCAATAAAATTAGACAAAAATCACAAATTTCCTTTCCTATTTAACTATTCTCTTAATGTTTAATAATGTTTTATCACTCTTTATTCTACCACCAATTCAGTGCTAACATTAGTTAAAACTTAAATCAGCAAAAGAAGAAGCAAAACTTTAGTACTTACTCTAAGAAATGGAGATTCTTCTAACATATCAAGAAATTCTGGAAAATAATCTCCAACTTCTTCATCTACTGCTCCAACAAGACTGATCTGCCTCATCGGACCTGCTCTGTAAGTTCCACAGCAGTACGTTCGACTGACCTTATAGAAAAAAAAATTATTTTATCCCACAGCATTAATCTATAAATTTCCTGTGAAGTCAAGAATATTGACACTGATCACACAACATATAAATATCTGAGCTTGAAATTCCCCTCTCTTATTTACAGGTAAATTGCACAGAAAAGTGCAACAAATACAAACATTACTCTGTTTAATCAAAGAATAAGTACAGTATCCTGTGTTTTAGGATGGTGCAATGAAAGATCAGCACAACAGTAATAAAGCAATTAGAATAAAAAAATTTAAGCTATAGTTAAGGCTTATAAACTATGTCTATATGTATAAAAACATTTAAAATCTAAGACGGAAATATACAAACACATCTATGAAAAACTGAATCTATATATATAAAGCAGAGGATGTAAGTTTGTATGTGCTCTATACAAATTTTAATTTCTTTGTGTACATTCGTGAATTTTACCACACACATAGTTTTCCGTACGGAAAAGGTCCCTGTCGGGGTCACGAACCCCAAAACACCCCAGAACACCCCGAAAAAACGTGGCAAAGTGGACACTCGCACTAGAACAGGACAAAAGCTCTACTGGGCATGCTCAGATTTTCAAACAGTTCAGAATGCCCAACGGTTACAAGAACAGCAGCACCACAGCAGCAGAGAAACATGGCTACACCCCACCGGCTTCATGAGGTAGGCCTACTGTCATCCACTGAAGCCCCATGTCTAATAACATTCAATTTTCCTGCCACCATTTGTTCAGGAACACAAAGCAGCTTTAAATGCTCCTTTTTCCCAC
>JANHJO010007237.1:18747-29276 GCA_032468235.1 Pseudoxyrhopus heterurus | reverse complement strand
AGCTGAACATATATATTGGATTTAGACTCTACCAGCAATAGTTTAACATTAAATTAATCTGGGAGTATTGAAATACCTCAGGGAAACTAGCAATAAAAGACCAGTTCATAAGCATCAAATGTCATCTGTTTTTTGTCTTGAATGATTATGGAAACAATTACGTTTTAAAACAGGAAAGTGTCTTGTGACACTTTAGTAACCTAGAGCCCATGCAGGCTTACAGAATAATCTGAGCCCACATTTGTTTGTAAGTTCTTTCTTTCCTTAAGCAAATATCATGTGACTTAGAATTATCATGATAATTAAATCCAAATTCTTTAAAAAAGAGAAGATATAGAAAGTAAGCAGATGGATAAGTTTAACTTAACAAAATGTCACAATAAAATATAAAAGGTAAACTTATTGAGCCTGCCAGTATCAATTAAAATTAAAACCTGTTGAATAAATAAATAACAGATAAGAGGCTAAATCAACCTACCACTACTACATAGAGCAGATAAATTAAATCACTATATCCCAAGCCCAGAAAAATAGGGCAGATGTTGCTTAGAGTATAAAAGAATATTAGCAAATGACAGATCGCCCTTGGAAAGTTATATAGCAATCAGTCTGCAACAAACAGAAAAAGGCTCATCTCCTGCCTCAAAAGCACTGAAGATGATTATTTCCACTGATGGCAGCTTCACACAGTAGCTTCAGGTCACGCTCTGAACAGATGCATCTCATTTTGCAGGCCTCTCACCTTCAGCTCAAGCTCCTCTTCTCTATCTCCACAGTTCATCTATACAAATGTGCGGCCCAGAGGGAAAGCTGTGGACTGTGCCTGAAAGCAGACCAGAAATTTGAGTGTGGCTGGTGCACTGGAGAAGGAAAGTGCACTTTACGTCAACATTGTCCCTCCCCTATCAGTGGATGGGGAAGGTGGCTCGACTGGTCAAGCAGGAATGTCAAATGCTCCAATCCACGTATCACTGAGGTAATTACACATATCTCTCCTATTCAGCCCTGTCCTTTGCTTTCATTAACTTTTCTTTATTAAAATCCAAATGTCTGTGCATTCTACAGTGGTCTTTATATACACTAATAAGTATATATAAAACTAATAAGTGTATATAAAAATGTTATCTGAATATACCTGAATCAAGCCATTGTTCCATAGTCTTCCTACCAAATGGAAATTAACAGGAGAGATACTTTGCAGTGCTGGGGTCTTCAGACTGGAATAATCTTCTCCAAAAGGCTTGCTCTCCATCTTTTGTGCACAGAGCAAAGACTATAATCACTCTGCATTCAATTTAACGCATTTATATCCTTTCTATGGGATTTAATTTAATTACTGTATATGAGAATTATATTGAGGTCTGAGATATAAATGCACAAAATAAATAATGTCTCAAGGTTCCAAGTAATACATCCCATTCAATAAGAACTCCAAGGCAGGCAAGTTCCTCAAAGAACATTTTATCAGGACATATCAAATTGGCCTATTCCTGGTGGAAAACCGGCTCTAAATTGCCGCCGGTTTTTCACCCAACAAAAGTAAAACTTTCACTTCCCCCCAGAGTCTCCAGTCACATAGTCCAATCAGCATACAGCCCAGTTGCTAGGTGACCTCAGTTTCCACCTTTCGAACACCTGCACCAACGTCCTTGATTTCCAGGGAAAAGAACTTTATTTAGGCTACAATACCCCAGCTATCTCTATACCTCCCTCCCTACCTTAACTAGGATCTCCCTTAAACTTACTGTGCTAATTTTGAAACCAGTTAAAATCTTGACTACTTGTTAAATCTTTGTCTTTTCAGCTAATTTCATTCCATAATCCCTAATTCCACTGCTTTCATTTTTTTGGATATCAGTCATGCCAAACATAGTCTTTAATGGTATACAACAAATTCAAGTCTCTTTAGGATCAAGATATTTGAAAGAGTCGTTGTCGATTTCACTTATATTTCACTTACTTCCAGTAGGGTTTAGGTAGTGTTTATAACTTGATTTTGTTGTCTCAAGAGTGTGTTAAGAGAAACTATAAAAGAGGAAGTTACTAATACAATAAATGGAAGCAATATGTTCCATCCCATAATTGGGTAGATCAGGTTGCCCTGATAGACCAGTCCCACTGGAGAAAAAAACACTAATACAATAAATTTCATGGTTGGGTGGAAATTCTAACTTCCCTGGCCAAAATGGCTTTCAGTTCCTATTTAAGATCAGTTTTATTATGAATGCTATTGCTAAACACATTGCACAGAAGAAACCTCAATTCACAGCAGTTAATTTTGAATTAAATTCTGAGCACAACTGACTAGAAATACATTCTATTGAACTCAATATAACTTATTTCTGAGTAGACACAAATAACATTGCATTATAAGTTCCACATCCATATGATTAGGAACCTTTTTTCACTTTGCTCATCCAGATGTAACACATTATACTTATTACACTAAGGAGGAACAAATAAAGCAGCATGTGCTTTCCTATTAAATTAATTTGTAGCATCTTTGATGCACAACCAGTGTGCACTTTTACTGGCCTTGATAAACCAATTTCAGTTGTCAAACTCACTGATCAGTATGGGGGTGTCCTTTCTGCCCTTCGGCAGGCATACTAATTAAAACAGGGAAGTAATTAGCCTGTAATTGATTTCTCTGGATTGCATGCTATTATAGGGGCAATAGTCAGGAAAACTTCGTTCAGTCAACAGCTATCACTGGTAGAAACTGCTAGCAGTAGCTTTAAATAGCACGTTTAAGATAGCAATCACTTTAAATAGCTTAGTTAAGATGCCGGACTAAGAAACTGTGTAACCACTATGTCAAGGAGGTTAACTTTTCTTTGCTATTCTATTTTTTAAAAATCTGAATTGTCCCTTCATAAAGCAATTATTATTTATAGAATAGGAAGGGTGAAGGTTAAGTATGTTATTTCAACGTGATCCAGTGATCCATATTGTGCCCCTTCTAATGATTTACATTAGGTCAAGGTACCTGGAAGAGCAGCAGAGAGAGAGAGAGGCAGACAGACAGACAGACAGACAGACATAGATTATATTAAAAAGAGATTAGACATCTTCATGGAAGATAGACAAGGGTACATATTTGCAAAATTTCAGACAACTCATCAGGTGTTAAGAAACAGACAAAGAAAATATTACAGGTGGCCCTTGATTTATGACCAGTTGCTGAACAACTCTTCAAAGTTCCAATGGATTCAGAAAAAGTTGTTTATAACTACCCTTGAAGTTACAGTCATTGTACCATCCCTATGGTCACATTATCATATCTCAGGCATTTGGCAACCAGCTCATATTTGCAACCATTTGCAACTTCCCATGGTCATGTGATTGCATCTTGCAATGTTTTTGCTATTTTCCATCAAAAAATGTCCATTGGATAATAGCAATAGTACTTAGTATTAGTACTTATATACTGCTTAATATATTCATATACTGCTTTATAGTGCTTTATAGTACTGTCCAAGCAGTTTACAGAGTCAGCATATTGTCCCCAATAATCTGGGTCCTCATTTTACCAACTTTCAAAGGCTGAGTCAACCTTGGGACGATTAGGATCGAACTTCTGGTAGTAGGCAGAGTTAGCCTGCAATACTGCATTCTAACCACTGCCCACCATTCGGCTGGATTTGGACTTACAACCACATGATATGCTTAACAACTACAACAACTCACTTAAAGAGTGTTGTAAAATGGTTGTAAAATCAAGTCAGGTGGTCAACCTCAAAACTGTATAATCAATATCCCAGGCTTATTTGTGGTTGTAAGTCAAGGATTATCTGTAACTCTTTGCCATCATCTAGTGGTTTTCTCAATGTTTGCATCTCAGATACAGTATAACTTATAGAAGAGGACCATTGTCTTAGAATTTTTAGAGAGTTCTCAGATGAATCTACTTTGCCTAGATTAAGAAAAAATGATAAACTTGAAGGACTAGTTTTTCTCATATTTCTTGCATACAGAAGAAAAAAAGAGATGGAAAAGAGATGATCAGATAGTTCTCTAAATAAAGATTTAATGCTTATATGTACTTGACAGAGCATTGGTATTAGGTCTGTGGTGGTCTACAATTTACAGATACATTAATATACAAAGTAAAGTCATTATTAAAGCAAATTAAGGCTTATAAGGTTGAAGCAATCATACGTTCTTGGGAAGATCATTCCAGAAGAGCTTACCGGGAACTTTTGCTACCTCTCAATTTATCCTACCTGATATGATTATGGAAAAAAATAAAAATTGAAAGGGAGGGTCATCCTGAATCCCTTAATGTAATGGCAAGATTAAAATACAATACTTTCTCCAACCCATGAACTTCAGATGTATTGTGGATTCAGATGTACTGAAATTATCCCAGTAGCTGATCTGGCTGTAAATTCTGGAAAATGGGTATCCTGTGATATCTGTTGTTCTTACAAAAAATTATGTGATCAAATAACTGTGTTTGTTTAATAGCATTTCATATCACAGCCAACGCAACCTCGGTCCAAAAACCAATAATCCTTTTCCATAGCAAGCATGGATCCAACCATAAATTTTAGCTACTGAAAACAGTAACCAATTTATAATAGCCTATTTTTCCCATAGTCATTTCCAAATTACTATGCACAGGTGAGCTTTAAGGTATATTCACTAATTCTGGCAATGATGTTCACTGTGCTTTCAGTACCTTGTTAACTACAGAATGAGCTCTATTTCAATAAATCACATACATTGAGGTGGCTTGCAACCTAGCACTGAATATTTCATTCTCATTTATAGCCACTAGAAACTTAGTAATACATCTTTCTTTCAGCTTGATTCTCTGTGACAGTTGGATCCACCCACTCTGCCAGTCTAATGGTCTCAATAGAGTTTACTTTCATCCCAAGGGGGTTGCTTCCATTTTTTAAAACTTTTAATCAAAACCCAAAGCCTTCCATAAATAAATAAAATTGCCTTTGCGGCATTTTAAGTTTGTTCTTCTCACAGAAATCTAAGTGTTAATATGTATAGAATTGAAAGTGGGAGTTACAAATCACCAGAAGCAAAATGGCTCATGAATACTCTTCTCTGTCTAAAAAAACCTGTTTAAAATATATATCTATATACTACAAAAGCTCTGTTTTTAAATAACTTTTAAATGAATTCATTATGAACAATGCATCACAGAACAAGAGTTTTTGAATCAAGATACTTCAAATAGGCTAATTTACAGAATGAAAATTTGGAAAGTTATGGCTTCTCCAGGCTACTGCTTTGATCAGACTGCTGCAGTCATGCAATCCTCCTTTTCAATGTTCCATGATAGTTTCCCAGTCACTCTTGCAATCCCTCATTCCTTTCCCCATCCAACAGCCATTTTCTAGCTGGCTGAGAAAAGAAAGGAAGGGGATGGGAGGGGGAATGAAGAAAATAGGGGGGAAAGGATGGGGGAGAGGGAGGAACAAGGAGGAAGAATCCCTCACCCACTTTTCCCAGCGTTGCTTCCCCCACATATGCCCTTTCGACCCGTCATTCCTCATATGCTTTCCTTGACCTATATGGCACCTCTTGTGTACCCTGTGCCCCATCCCTAACCAACTCCACTCCCCACATGCTTTTTCCAACCCACAGAGCACTTCTTACATACTCCAACCCATTTCCTGGCTTGAACTGCCCCATGTGCCTTTCCTAACCTGCATGGCACCTCTTATGCATCCCCACATATCCTCCCTGCCTATGCGTGCCTTTCCCAACCTGCATGCATCTATTGTGGACCCACATGGACTCTTCCTAACCTACACCACTCCTCCACAGCCATCCTTAACCTATATGCCATCTCTTGCACATACCCCACATACCCTTCATATTTATTGACAGCCAGATTCATTAAGTGAACCTTGCTTCCTCCATTAACTTTGCTTGTTGGGAGCCAGCTGGGAAGATCATAAATGGTGATCATGTGACATTGGGACATTGCAAATGTCATAAATACATGCTGGTTGCCAAGCACTCAAATTTTGATCATACGATCCCGGGGATACTGCACTGGCTATGACGTTCAGTTATAAGACATTTTTTTAGTGTCATTGTAACTTTACACTGTTGTTAAACTAATGGTTGTAAGAAGTCAAGGATTACCTTTAGTCATTCTTAAAATTCAGAATATTTGGTTCCTTTTGTGGAACTAAATTGAAGGGAGAAATAATTCATTGTCTAACAAAGAAATATATCATAATAAATGCACTATACATTGGTTGTTTGGCTTTATTCTTGGGATGATAATATCTCAGAATCCACTGCCTTGCCTTAGGATGAGCCAAAATGCTGCAAAAAAAAAGATACCAAGCTTTTGAGTTCTCAAAATCTTTTCATGATGCTGTCTGTAAAATTTAATAGATGTTATAGCAGGAGTGTCAAACTTGCATCATCATGGTGACGTCACGTGACATATTGTAACTTTTCCCCCCTTCGCTAAACCGGGTGCGGGTGTGACCAGCGTGTGACACATCTGGCCCATGGGCCATGAGTTTGACAGCCCTATGTTAGAGGCAGACCAAGCTTGATGTTAAAATTGTAAATTAATAGGAGGGACAAGCAAATTAAAACATAATTGTATTCATACCTACGTAGAAATTAGTTGCATAAAGTACAATGATAAGGTAAGGAAAGATTACAATCCTACATACACTTATCTGCAAATATTACATATATGTTTACTTATAACAATTCTTGATAGAAATAATAAAACTTATTTCTGAGTACATGTGTTTAGAATAGTACTATTAATTGGTTTAGATTATCCTTCAAGCTTTGGAGGATTAAAAAATGTATCATTATTTGTTATTTTTTTTAACACATACAATACCTTGCAACCTATCATAGATAGACAGATATTCATCATATTATTCCTTTTCAATAAAAGTAATGTTATGAAACGTTGCAGAAAAAGAGTAATACAGTAAAAGGAAAACAAATTATGGGCAATAAAGTAAATTAACAAAAACTAGCTTCTACCATCATTATCTATTGTAACTCTATTCTTGAAATCTATTCTTACATCCCTCTCCTGAAAATGTATTGGTTGGACTAAATGAGCTCTGAAGGATCCTTAGGCCTTATGATTCTGTTCTTCTTTTACCTAATACACTTCTTAAATGATTACTGAATTCAATTGAAAACCCAATTTTTTACTTCTATACAACCAAGTTAACAGGCACAGGTGTAGCTTCACATATACCTTCAGCAAGTTGCATAGCTATTCTATAAGCAAATATTTCTCACATTATGTCAAGTACAAAGGCAGACTTACCATTTTTCAGTACTCTTGCAGCATTTATTACTTTCTTTTCATCAGTTTTCTTGAATTCTAACATCTATAGCGCTTGTTTCAGTTGCATTGTTTCACATATCGCCATATAGTTCCCATACAATTTTCTAAAATTCTCATTCCTGCAGTGCCTCACTTCAGTTTCATCCAAAATTATTTCAGTACTTTATTTTTCATTTCATTTTATTGTACAATCTTTGTTTAGCCTTCTTCATTCCTTTCAAAAAATCTTTTTTATTTCTAGCTTGAGGAGCAGCATAGCAGGTTGAGAAAAACTCTACTTATTGTGGAGCTGACAAACTTGGCGGAAATAGGAGGTGGTGAAAAGTTCATGTCTCAAAACTCCTTTTGAATTGAAAAATGTTGGTTCCACACAGATTATCCTGGGAATAGATCACAAAATAGCATTATTCATTGGATTGAGAGGGCTGGGGCAGTATTCATCTTGCCTCAGCCATGTCAACACCTTTCAAAGAGACATTGAGTTCACCTACCTACTCTCTTGGTTACTTTAAGAAGTTGCTTATTAATTTATTTCTGAAAGACAAGCTACAGTATACCATGAGCTTTTCCTTCCAACCTGGATGAAAGATGTTCTGAGTAAATTTAAGGATTAATATGAGTAGCTTTAATTTTTTGAAAACAGCAAAAGGGGAACTACAATGTTGATTTTGGAAAGTTAAGGAGCTAGGTGGATTTCAAAAACTATTTCCTATGGGGTGCTTAAAATTTACGAAATAGTATATGGAGTATTTGAAACTAATTGTAAGAAATCCTCCCATAGGAAAGTTCTCTTGATTAAAAAATAGACAGATGATAAGAAGGAACTTGAAAGAGAGAACAAAATATTACTATTAAAGCAGAACAGACCCATTAACACAGTGAAGCAACACTATTTGAATATAGAAATAATTAAGGTTATTTGGGAACAACTTGCTCAGAAGTTACTTAGAATGTTTGATGATACTCTAGCAGAGGACATAGAAGAACATCATATTTTATTGGATAAAACACAGACTGAGGCTGATTTAAATGTGGATTTGGAATTTTAAAAAATGCTGGATTATAAAAGTAATATGAAAGAATCTGAAAATGGATTTTAAAATGCCAGGATATAAGAGTGGTAGAAAACAATAACAAATTGATTTACAAATTAAAATAGTTGATCTCTTAATAATCAAAGGGAATACATACGTCTTCTTTTTTATATCTATAAAACAGAAGTGTGGGTTTGTGTGTGCTCTATACAAACCAACACCCCTGCACCAATCTCACCCAAACCTGGCACATACATACCTCGAGATCAGCACTGTGCAGGTCACGAATGCTTTTGGGGAGTCTTTTCCTCCCAAAAAGGGGTGCAAAGAGGACACCCCCATCAAAACAACAAAAAAAGCTGTACTGTGCATGCACAGCACAGCCCGTTTCAAATGGAGATCAAATGGAGGCAAAAAGCTGAACTGAGCATGCGCACCACAGCCCACTTTTTCCAACGGTTTTTCCAAACGGAGCTGCTACTCCCTTGCTTTGACAGTGGTGCAAATCAGCTGTTGGCAGTGGGTCTGCACAAGTCAGCTGTAGCTGGTGGCTCTGGGCCGCTGCGCAAACCAAAAGCTGATTGTGCGCAAATCATCTGTTGCTTTGCGTAGCAGCCTGGAGACACCAAAAACAGCTGATTTGCACAGACCCACCACCACAGCTGATTTCTGCCACTGTCAAAGCAGGAGAGTAGCAGCAGTGGTGCTGCACAAATCAGCTGCTGACGGTGGCTCCGGATCGTTGCACAAAGCAACAGCTGATTTGTGCAATGATCTGGAGCCACCACCAACAGCTGATTTGTGCAGTGTCTGTAAAATCAGCTGTTGCCAATGGCTCCGAGATGAGGACGGAAGAACATGAGGAATAACGGGGAGTAGGGGGAAGAAAACGATGAAAAAGAGAAGGAGGAGGAGGGAAGAACAGGAGGAAGAAGAGGAGGAGGGGGAGAACAAGAAGGGGAAAGAAGACAATGAAGAGGAGATGAAGGAGGAGGTAAGAAGAGGAAGAAGAAGAGCTGGATGGGCAAGAAGACGAACAGGAGGAGGGGGAGGAGAGAAGAGGAGGAAGAAGAGCAGCAGGGGGAGGAGGGAAAAGAATACCATTAACAGGAGGCGGAGGAGGAGAAAGAGGAGAAGAGAAGGACAGGGAAGAACATGATGAAGAGGAGGAGGGGGATGAAGACAAAGTGGAAGAGGGGGAAGAACATGAGACAAATAAATACCCGGGCAACTCCGGGTCATCAGCTAGTAACCAATAAATCAGTGAGTGACTTGGAATTTTAAAAAGTTATGTGTGGAACCAATTAACTCTTTTGGAAGAAGACAAAGAGAAATTACCCAAGCTGTTCCTGAAGAAGAAAAAGAGAAAATGATAAGAAATCAGCTTTTGGGACACCAATTAATGGGACTAAAGATTAAGTTAAAAAAATGAAAAGAAGATTCATAAAGTGAATCTGTTGGAAAAGGGTTAAATATATATGTTATGATTTCTGGTGGCTATTACTTCTTTCTGATCAGGATTGTATGACAAGGCTTTAAAAATTTGTTTATAAATGGGGACAGATTTTTCTGTTTTATTTCTTAGAGAAAAGGATATGTTTGGACAATATATGTTAATGTTTCTGATAGCTCTTAATAGACTTTTGCTTTGTAAGAATAAATGATGTGTTTTTTGTCATTTGATTATTAATAAGGGATGAGATAAGGGAAGAAGATATTTTTTAAAAAATAAATGAAATAGAGTCAACTTGTTTATACATGTCTCCAGGGAGGGAAGAGTCATATTTTATATATTTTTATTTTCTGTGTTTTTATTTCTTTCTACTTTTGTTTCTTTTCTTTAGTTTTTATATTTTTCTTCATTTGTATAACATTTTTACATTTGTAAACCTTAATAAAATTATTGAAAAAAACTGAAAATAGTTTTTAATTTCCATCTAAATTTCTCTTCATTTTTTCATCATTTTTAGCTTAACTACTCTTTCTTCTTTTTTGATTAATTCCTGGCATCTATATTTTTTATTTATATTGTATAATATTTTTGTCTTTCCTTAATATTCTGCATTCTTTTTCACCTGTTTGAGGTCTTCCAAATCTTTCCCCAATCTACTGAATTTTGATGTATAAATTCTACCTCTTAGTCTAATCACAGTTTAAACAGCAGCAGCCATGGTTACAGCTATGTA
>JANHJO010007235.1:9937-21692 GCA_032468235.1 Pseudoxyrhopus heterurus | reverse complement strand
ATACTCGGGTCAATAATTTTACCCAGGTTTCCTGGGTAAAATTAGGACCTCGGCTTATACTCGAGTATATACGGTATTGTATGTCCCAGATTTTTAAACAAAATTTTCATCTTATTATACAGCCAATTAAAGTAGCCTATTATATGACAGAAGCATCAAAGGTTTCAGAAAATAGATTTTAAAAAATTGTTTTCAAAATGGTGTGCTTGAGAGTAATCCACATTATAAATATGATTTCTACCAGATGCTTCTGAACAAAATAGGGAAAACATTTTCCTAGAAAAAAATCATAAATGCATAGGAAGTTTAGCCCATGCCTCCACTGCTTTTAGTTATTATTGACTTCCATTGGGAAAAATGCGTGCTCTCTGTTTTACCTCTTGAATATGTTAGTATTCTTTCTATTGGTTATATTTCAAACCATCATTAAAAAAATGCCCAGAGGACTGCTACCGGTATATAACTGGTATAGACAATAAATAAAAGATATTATGAAATAAAATGCAGCAAAATCAATGATTAAAATAATATTCTCAAATGAAAACATTTTTAAAAGCTTGGAATACATAAGCACAAAAATACACAGAGAATGAAATTATTTTATATATTAATAGAAGACCATCATCTGCACTATGAACTTGCTAATCATTTAGACTTTTGCTGCTGAATTTCTAGAGTAAACAATTACATTAGGTAGTCATCTTCTATAAAAAGCATATATAGCATGTCCCATTGGTGAAGCCATTTTTAAATTCTAATATAATTTCAAGGTTATTATCTATTTCAGAACAACATGGAGGGTCAGAGTTCACAGCAGTCAGAATTTACAAACCTCCAATGGGTTTTGATTGACAGCAATCAGCATCTCTTCAGCATCACTGAGGGAACAAAGTACAGGTCAAGACAGCAGGCGATTTCATCTGTCATTTTTAATTATCTAAATGATATTCACAGACAAAACCTTTCCCATCTATCAGGGCATCACATTATCATAGACAATGTTTGTTTAAAGAAGGGACCATAAAATCAAACAATTACGAATGCAGACAACCCTTGCTATTGACTGCATAAGTAATCAAGTGAGATTTCCAAAACTCTCTGCTAATGAATGGGTAGGTTGTTGGCTGGAAGTGGCAACTAATAATACAGAGAACATTCTAATAATTCTTAGTGATTTTTATTAAATCTATTTACAGTAGTAAGGATTTTAAAAAATGACGTCAAGTAAGGTTTCCATAGGAGCCGTATTGATAGCAGTACCCAGCTAAAATACAAGTAGTTAACTCCTGACCTTATAGTAGGACCAACGTTCCCCTGAGAGAGCTGAAATGCTAGCAGTACAATACATCATGAACTAAGCCAACAGCCTCAGGGCCTTGACAACATTACAGCATAGGGAAAGGGTTCCTTCTTCTGCCATTTATAACTATGTAATCTGCAATAATTCAGTGGTGGCCTTGGAAATGAACTCACTTTCATGTTGTTAAATCCGTAAATAAGCCATTGTAGGGAACAGAAACGTAAATGTAAATATTTAATCGAAGTTGTACATAACATTTGGCACCAACCTAGGTTTCATTATCTAAGAAATTATAAAACTTAAATGTTAAACTGAAGCTGAAAACAATCACATACTTTCTGCCACATTGCTTGCTTCATTATTCTCAAAGAAGTATTCCAGATTTGACACAGAAAAGGAAACTAGAATTACTAAATAACATCAGAACTGGATGTGGAAATCCTCTGTAGATATATTATATTAAAACCCACAAGTATACAACAAAGATTCAAAGAAAGATCAGCAGTATTTAAACACAGTAGAAATTTGTAATATAATTGCTATGCATGCACCTCTTAAATTCTAACTCCCATTCCTTCCTACACATTGGCCCAATTTCTTACAAATTATTAAGATTTGCTGACAATCTGAGCTATGGAGGTGTATGTTTTGCTCTGTAAAACATGAATTTTCTTTAACGCACGTTCCAATTTCCACTATTATAGATCTATGTCTTGTAATCCTTTGCATGTTTGTATAGGAATGAGGCCCACTAAATCCAAAGGAAATTTTTGCAATTCATAAATAGTAACCTGAACATAGAGGGCAAAGATAATGCAAAACCTGTTAGCTAAATGTATTAGCAAATAAAACATTCTCATTACTGTCCTAGTGCTCTTACTCACTAAGACAGCAGAACATTTCAGGAATGAGCTTGTTTTTTTTAATAATTATCTGACCACTTCTCATTTCCCATTGCTGTAAATATCATAGCATCCCCCAACTTGGCAGCCTCTAGTTTAGGGGGTGTCAAACTCGTGTTGTCACAGTGGTGTCACATGACATATCGGGACTTTTTCCCCCTTTGCTAAATCAGGAGTGGCGGTGGCTAGCACGTGACGCATCCAGCCCATGGGCCGGGAATTTGACAGCCCTGCTCTAGTTGAACTCTCATCATCCCATCAAATGGCCAAAATGACATCACCTGGCAGCGCTAGAAGATTTAAGCATCCCAGATTTTCCAAAACCATGGATTCTAAAATGGCATCATTAAAATGCATATGAACATTCACTGTGCGCTCCTCCAAAAAATAAAAAATAAAGTTTTCAAAATTTTGAGAACTAAAAAGCTTGCAAAATTATTTGGTGGCATTTTTATTGGACTTTATATAGGTACTGTTGTTGTTGTTGCTAGATTTTTATGCCGTGTTTATGCATAATTCAAGTTGGTGAACATACCTAATACTCCTGCCTCCTATTTTCCTGGCAATAACAACCCAATGAGATGAGATGAGTTAAGAAATGAGCAGCCCAAAGTCTCCCCACAATATAAATTTTTCTCTCATTTAAAAAAAATATTAATTTTAGTTTCATTTATTTGCACAATCAATGTGGATTCAACTGTCATTGCGGTTGCCTTAGTTTCCCAGGATATTCAAGATCAAAACAGCTGCTACTACTACTTCTCCTTCCCCTTCCACTCCTTTATTTATCAAGAATACTTATGTGAAAGGAATTTTGGGAATGCAACTTTATAAAGGTCAGTCCTTAGGTATGCAACAGGCATTTACTTTTTATTTTGTTTTTTAAATCAATTTTTTTAACTTTAAAAATTAGTACAGACAAAAGGCCAGGTGGACCATAAGGTCACTTTCGAATAGCTGCATTAGATTATCTACATGCTACAATGGAAGTCCCAGCAGTATAATGTTGATAGCTTATTGCTTAAATTATCAAAATTAGTATTTAGCAATCCACGTGCTTTAACAATGAATTTATGTCCATAATAAACTAAATGAAAACAAAAGCATCCAATTCCCAAGTGTTTTCATATCCACAGCTGGTACATACTCAACCATTAACTAAATTATCCTATATCTGTCAGATATAGAAAACTAAAGGAATAGGTAGTACTGTTATAACTCAAAACTCTGAACTGAGACTTTAGTTTCAGTTTTATATATAATTTAATTTGCTATTCATAAGTAATCAAGTGATAATACTTATATATTCCTTAAATAATTTCAGGAATATTTAATTTGAGAAGTTTTACAAAGGTAAAAAAAGAAACAACTTTCTGAACAATGAGCATAAGCTCAGAAAAGACACTGCTTTTAAAAAAAGATAGGCATATATTTCTGCTAGGAAATACTCTAGACGGGCTGTGGCCCACTACCAGCCGCAGCCCGTTCACGACTAGGCCATAGAAGCACTGGGCAAGCACGCACATGCAGGTCTATTTGTGTGAGCGGCGGATGCATGTGTCTGCCCCTCGCACAAATGGAACTGTATCCACGTGCGTATGTGCTCAGCCGCACATGGTTCCATGTGCTCAGGTGGAACCATTCCCTCCTCCCCGGCTGGTCCTCAAACCCAGAAAGGCTGGAAACTGCTGCTCTAGACAGTTGTATAACTATGTATCTTAATGGTGGAAACATTCCACAGTGGTTTCTAAAATTTAATATTCTCAATTGCTCACTTCCAAAATTATTGATATGATGCATGAGGCTTAAGAGGAAGTAGACATATTATTATATTCATATGTAATACCTTACTGGACTGAAGGGACAGGTGAACAGCCTGCCAAATTCTAACTGCAGTTTATGTGTGACTGCAGGGGAAAAAAAAGAAACTTCAAAGAATTACATTAGTATTAGTTGAGTAAAGTCAGGCAGCCTTATATTGATCTCATAGATGAAAAGGATTTCAAATGTGTTTTAAGATATATTTCTGATTTAATCCAACTGAAAGTTATAGAATCTTCTCATGAGTAAATGTGATCTGTATTTGGTGCAACATTAAGCTTGCTGTTTGCTGTGAATCAAATGAAAAAGAAATCAGCAATATCTTGTACCACATTTGGAATTCTCTCAACTGGAGGGTTAAGATCTTTTTCTGCCATTAATATTTTTGGAAGTGAAGTTCCCTCAGTACTTTCTAAAAAACTGGATAGATAACAAAATATCCCTGAGAATTTATTTCAGGATTATCAGAGATGATCTTAATGGGGTTTCCCCCTACTCTGAGCCATAGATTTTTGCTTTAACATCAATATAATATTAAGACACTATAAAACAGGGGTATCAAACTCAAGGCGCAGGGAATGGATCCAGCCCACAGGGTGCTTAGGTATGGCCCGTGGGGCCGTCCTGGAAATAGTGAAGGACCGGCCTGCAACACCTCTGCTAGCAAAAATGGAGCTAGCGATAGCCGCACATGGCCGTCCCGAGCTCCGTTTTCACTGGCAGAGGTTTGTAGGAGGCTGTTGCAGCTGAAAATGGAGCTCGGGAGCCCGTTTTCACTGGCAGACTGCTCAGGCCATCACAGGTACACCCCCAACATGAGTGACATCATGCTGGCCATGCCCACCCTTGCCACGCCCACCTTGGCTCCCTGAGATAAACACAACTCTGATGCAGCCCTCAATGAAATTGAGTTTGACACCCCTGCTATAGAACATTAATTAATGCTTGCTTTGTCTGGTATCTTTTCCTAGTTTTCCCTCTTACGTTACATGTCAAAAGAGGCTTATAGGATAGGGTTCTGTTTGATTGAAAAAAAGATTCTCAATGCAATGGTACCTTTGTACTCAATTGCTTTGAAACTCATCGAATTTGGTGCTTAATGCATTTTGTCGTAAAAAATTTGTCCCGGTACTCATTGTTTGTTTGGCACTCAGCACACAAGCTAAAACTTGTTGGTGTCGATGTCAATGTCACTACATTATTCTTTATGGGAAAAATATGTTTGTTACTCATCGCACCCCTCCCAGAATCAATTGATGATGAATACTGAGGTACCACTGTATAATATACATTTATTCGCTTGACTACACATTTGCACTGAATACTGTTTGCTCATATCTGCATATTTTAAAAAATGCAAAGATCTCTCCCATATTAAAAGAGCAGAATCCCTTACAAAGCTAACTTCGGCTAAAAGGAGGCTTTCTTTTTAAGAATCACATGCCAACTCTTTCATTTTATTATTTATTTATTATCTTTGCATTAACATTTTTCAACTGAAGGAGCTCTAAATACTAAGGGATAAAGAAAGGAGATTGTTGATTTCTTTTAAAGCTGGGACAGGAAGACTGTGACATCCTGGTAAATAATTCAGTTTATTTGCAGTAGTTTTTGACTCTTAACAATTAAATATAAACCTGGAAATAAAAGACAAATCTGGCTTTATCTTATTTGCTTATCTTTTCTATTTTCTATTTCTAAAATAGAAATAAAAAATTCTTGCTTTTCATTACATTTGCTGCACCATTCTGTTATGAACATTTAGAGGCCTGATTTATATAACTCCATTATAGATCTGCACACTATATGCTGATCATTTATTCTATCTGGTTATAGCAGGTTGCCTGCTCAGCTGGTATTAAATAACTCCTAATGTTTTTTGTACAATGTTTATTTCTCTAAAATGAAAACAACAACAAAAGGTAACATTACAAAGGTATATATTTTCAAGATATAAATACATGCAATACATACATACAATACACCCAAAGATATATATTGCTTAAATCCTAATTTTATATTACTTAGATATCAATGTTATGTTATTTAGTTGTCTTATTTTAGTTATTCAGAGTATAATATTTGATCAATATTTCCACTTCTGGCTAGTTGTTTGCTCAAGAGACAGAGTTACAGATACAGAAAGAAATAATGTATTGTTTGTATATTGGGTTTTTATTTTTGTAAGCCATCCAGAGTCATAGAGAGTGAGTGGGCAGCCATATAAATTTTAATAAATAAATAAACAAAATGAACAATTTTCTTCCCTAATTGTAGATATGAAGCATAAATTCAAGAAAAGCAACCTTAGCTATATTGGTCTATAGAAAAAACAAAACACAGTCAAAATAATACTAGGCTATATCTTTATTAATACTAATAAATTAACACCAAAAAGATGAGCTAATTTTAAGTTCTCTAGACCTCTTCTTTTGGGCTGTTACAAAAACAGGAAGTGTGAAAAAATTGAAACACTGAGCTGAATGTTTAAAACTCTTAGGCTTGTAATTTCAAGTCAAGTAAGGCTCTATTTTTGTAAAGTCCAATGATGTTTCCTTGTCTCAGATCTGTCAGACAAAGATGACTGTGTATGACACAATGGTAAACCAGAAGATGGGGTAACATGATAGTTTATATTTCCAGAGCTAAGTGGAGCTAAATTTCCCTTTCTTTCCCATAACTCAACTGATTTTACCACCCCTAGTGCAGCCCCAACTTTACCTGGCACTTAGAATATGCTAAGTCCTCCTTCTATCTCTGTCATTGATAACATTTTACTCCTTTTTCAGATCACATTTTGAAGGATGACCACACCGTGTTCAGTTCCTCCCACTCCATAAGTAGAGTGACTGAACACCCCGCTCTGGAACACTATCGAGCAGCAGATCACAGAATGGATCAAAGAACTGACCCTGAATTAAGCAATGGTCTTGGCTCTTAAATTTACTTGCAGTTTAATGTATTCCTACTATTTCCATTCAGCTGTGTTTTCGCTCTATGAAACATTGACTGAGACCTAAGTCATGCTTTGACCCATTAAGTTCTTTCCAAAGTATCATCTGAGTTTTAAGAATGCTAGTTTACTCTTTGAGAAAAAGTACTGCTTAGATTTGCTGCCCCCTAATTCCATAAAAGCTGTTCAAAGTTGGAGAGCCAACTGTTAGAATCACACTGGCAGATGCAAGTTCCATATGCTCAGGAATCTCTGGATGAAATTCTTATCCACTGCATCTGCATGTCAGCTTGTCTTTGCTGGCCTACTGCTGGCTTTGTTGATAAACCCAACTGCCTATCTGCTGTGTGTCAACTTTCCATGCCCTCTAGTCATGTAGTTAAGACCTCAGGTACTTTTCTCTCACTGAGGAGAAATATATAAGCAAAGTATGCTTTATTATGCATGCATATTGCAGAATGAGACTGTTTTCAATTAATTCAGCACAGGTGATTTGCAGGTATAATATAAATGAGAAATGTTCTGGCACATAGTCAGGAGGTATATCACCCAGTTTAAAAAAATATTTAAAGTGTTTTAATTCTAAATAATTGGAAAGCACTGCTATAGGTAAATTTAGACACACTTGCATATATATAAACCAAAATTCACAATTGCTTTTAAGATAATTTTTAAAAATGCAACATACATGAAGTTTTAAGTTAATAAGCTTGATATTAATATATTTTATAAAATAATGAAATCTATATGCAATTATGTTTGTATGGCAAAAGGAACATATGGGTTATTTTCTCAACTAGAACTGCAAATGTCACATAAGGTTCTCCTTTGAAATCAAAGTGAATTTTGATAGACATCCTTTTTTTTAAAGGAAAAAGCATTAACCACAGCTCTCTGGACCACTACAGGTAGATATTTGGTTGGGTATGGCATGCCTTCTGATGAAGTTACTTAGTTGTGTAATGAAGCATCTGCAAAAAAACAATCAAATTCAGAAAGCACCAAGGGACCCCTCATTTTAACTCTGAGCTATAAATATTCTCCTCTGTTAATGCTTTCTGTTAAAATAAATGACCAAGCAAAAGGGAATATCTGGGAAATCTAGTAGACTGATGTGATTCTTGTATTTCAATTGTTTTATTGCTTTGAATAATAATAATAATAATTACAATAACAAAACTTTGATATATGTAAGTATTTCAGACACTAAGTTATATCTTAAATGCGGGAGGGAACTCTTCCTCTATTAGACTGAGGACAGTTAGCTACTTCATCTTGCTGCCCACAACAGGCTGCCTCCATAGTCTAATCTCCCCAAAACTGGTGCTCTTCAGATGTTCAAGGTTCCATTCTGGGAAATATAAACCGGAACACCAGCAAGGAGCATCAAGTTAGAAAAAGTTGTCATACTGGATAACATTCTAAGAACATACCACTCTCAAGGCTTTATGAAGCCCAGAAGTCTAGAAAGAAAGCATGTATGCAACATAAATATAGGGTTCAGAATCATCAGATTTAAAAATTTATACAAACTTTCAACATATTTGGTATAATAAATGAACCTGGAGAAACCATGAAGGTTATAACAGAATCTTATGCTTAGCCAGTGATTTCAATATTAAGTAAAGAACCATTATAAATGTCAATGTAGTATTGTAGCATCTACATAGAGCCATGGTAGTGCAACGGTTAAAATACAGTACAACAGGCTACGTCTGCTGACTGTCAGCTGCCTGCAGTTTGGCAGTTCAAATCTTACTAGGCTCAAGGTGAACTCAGCCTTCCATCCTTCTGAGATTATTGAGGGCAATATGCTGATTCTATAAACTGCTTAGAGAAGGCTGTAAAGCTCTGTGAAGCGGTATATAAATCTAAGTGCTATTGCTATTGTATCTCAAATATCATTTCTTAATTAATGATTGGTATTCAGACCACAAACCTTTTTCAGAGAGAGTAGCCTCCAATATCCTTAGTTCTGCTCAAATGAAAACTTTGTTAATGGGTAAAAATAATGACAAATGGAGAAAAAAAGAAGAAAATAATAAATCAACATATTTGTTCAAGAACCAATTTTTATTCTCCAAACAGCTGGTATACACACACACAATATTTGCTAACCATATGTTACCACTAAAATAAATTAATTTTAAAATATGACAAGAGATAGTAAATTTTAACAGTAAAAATGGAATGGATATTTTTAACATATAGTGCAACCCTTCTTCATTTCTATTACTTCTGTTACTTTTAAATAAATTGCATCCTTTAATTGCTGTATTGCAGTCACGGGAATAATCCCACCAGATCTCTGTTTCTCCATTAAATCATATTTGCTTTTCTGTACCAAGAGATCAAACTCATTATGTATCTATCCTATACACTCAGCATTAATGGATAGACAGTGAAAGCCATGAATTTTATAAACCAATGTTCTTTCTGATTTTTAATGAGGTTTAAGAGGTCCCATTTTAGCAATACTTCCAATTTTCTCAAGTTCTTACTCCAGGGTTTCCTTTTGGGCACACACATTTTTAGTAGTGCTTATGAGCTGCATCCCTACTTATGTCACTAGCTAATCATCCAAATAACTGAGACATAGTACCAAAAATGTATTCTTTCCATTAATACCCTCCTTGTATCAAGTGTTGGATATATTATTAGCATATTCTTTCTCTTTCCGATTGTCTGCCACAGTGTGAAAAGGTTGATGAAAATACTATCTGAACCCCATGGTCTTGAGCTTTCTACCAAGATTTTCAAAATCTGGAGTAATAACAGGGGTGCCAATCTATAGGCCTGGGAGCCAGGCCTATATAACAGGGGTGCCAATCTCAAGACCTGGGGGCCAGATCCAGGATATTTAGATGTGGCCTGCGGAGCCACCCTGGAAACAGCAAAGCACCGGCCCATGGTACCTCTGCCAAGGAAAACGGAGCTCAGGAGGGCCCTGTGAGCTCCGTTTTCGCTGGCAGAGGGTTGCAGGAGGCCGTTGCAGATGAAAATGGAGCTCTGGAGCCCATTTTTTTAAAATAATTTTTTTATTATTTTTCTTTTATTATTTATTATTATTATTATTATTTTTGATGGCAGAGCACTCAGGCCCTCACAGGTGCCCCCGACACGAGTGATGTCGAGCTGGCCATGCCTACCCCAGCCCCGAGGTCAAGCATAACTCTTATGCGGCCCTCAATGAAATCGAGTTTGACACCCCTGCTATATAGCTTTTCTTTACAGTTTCATTTATCCTAACTTCGGGTTTTAGAGGCATGGAGAACTCTCAATGGATCTGAAAAGTCTAGGAAGTTGTTCTTCCACACAATCCTAGTAAACATTCTACTTCTTCACAAGCCAAGGTGTCCCGTCCAAGTTTTAAGTCTTCATAGCAGCAAATCACCAGTTTCCATGATTCTCTTCCTTTGTCTTTTTATAGTACACACTTGCATTCTCTGTGCTCTTCAGTGATTACCATTTTCTCTCCTGTTTTACAGAGTCTCTCTCATTTTCTCCTGAAAACTGAGAGCCTGCTTCATTGGTAACAGACCGAAAATTGTTTCTGAGTTCCAATACTGCAGTATATCTTTTATGTCCCTTGCTTCTAGTTGTAACTTATCCACAGAACTTGTCCGCTTAACTGTCTTCTTTATGAAGAATTGCTTCCATATCTGTTTCCTCTTATTTTAACTTAAAACCTTTTGAATAGCTTTTCTAGTAGTCTTCTGTTCCTCAGTGAACAATATATAATTCTTCCCAGCCTTAGGCTTATCTCATTAGTCTTTTCTAATATCAGATATAATTTCCCCATTCTTCCTTCTTTTTGTGTCAAAATTCATTTTTTATTCAACTTGCAGCTTCTTAAACTGGACACTTTCAATTTATTGTCTCTTTTAGCTCAGCATTCTTGCCTTGGGACTTTCTTGTTTCTTGGGACCTATTCCCAATTGTTCCTCTATGAAATTTCAATCCACAGTCACCTGACAAGTTTTCTGCCCTTCCTGGAAGTTGATTTGTGAACACTTCTTTGGTCATCACAATGCTCAATGCCTTGGTTGTTCCAATATGGGATACTTTAAGGTTTGATGCCTCCAGTGCCCAAGTATTTAATTTAATTTATATGGATCTGCTTGGATCATGTGTGTCATTCATCAGTTGTGATGAGTTGTCATCAATATGTTGATGTCACTCAGCTGCTCTATGCCACTTTGGATCACACTGCAGGTGATACAGGAAGGCTGTCAGGAACTGAACATGGCCAAATGAACAATAACTAAATCTCTCCAAGACTGAGTTGCTCTACATCAGTATGCAGGATAGTGGATATCCAGAAATATCATTCCCAGAGATATCAGTCCCAGTACTTATTTTGGATGGATTATTTTGTGCTTCTCCTGAAGGAGTTGGTGCATACATTGGGGGTCCCTCCTAGAATGACAGTTATTGCTTTACACAGTGTAAGCTGTGGCCAGGCTGTGGTGTTCATGCCCAACTTTTGCTGGTTTGCCAGCTATGTCTACTTTGGCCAGAATGTCCTGGCATCACTAACTCAAATCTTGATCACTACCTTTTTTGGAATACTCACACACACACACACACACACACACACACACACACACACACACACACACAGGGACATGGTGGCTCAGTGGCTAAGACGCTGAGCTTGTCAATCAGAAAGGTCGGCAGTTCGGCAGTTCGAATCCCTAGTGCCACGTAATGGAGTGAGCTCCCGTTACTTGTCCCAACTTCTGCCAACCTAGCAGTTCGAAAGCATGTAAAAATGCA
>JANHJO010007232.1:51746-65004 GCA_032468235.1 Pseudoxyrhopus heterurus | reverse complement strand
CCCCCCCCCCCCCCCACTGCTCCAAGCAGCCAGAGATGCAAACTGAGTATCGTTTTAGATTATGCTGGCTGGAAAATTCTAGAAGTGAAATCCACACATGCTGAAGTTGCCAAATTTGAAAAACACTGGCTCAACAGCTTCTGGTGATGTGGATGGCCCTTTGAAACTGTTTCCTTTAGAAAAATAACATGGCTGTCTCAGTGTCAATTTTAAGAAAGTATTTTTTGCTATTATTATTATTATTATGCTGTGGTTTAAATTGATTTTAAAGTGGTTTTTGAAGACTTGAATTGTCAGGGCAATGTTCCTTCAAAAACATTTTAAAAATTGTTAATATTTTAATCAGGAGAAAAGAAGAAAGGGAAAGGAAATGGAGACGTTTTCAAACTAAGTATGTATTCACATATACACTGCCAGTGTATATCCGAAAATAAAACCCAACATTCCTGTTTTGCAAATGAAAAACTGTTTTATTAGAGAGAGCATAATTTGGTGATGGAGCACATAGTTTGTATGCAAAGTGCTGTGTGTTCAATCTTTAGGATCTCTAGTTAAAAGAATGTCTAGTTGAATCTCTAGTTAAATTGAGGGGAAAAGGCTTGCTGGAAACCCCACAGAGTCTAATTTTTAAGAAGTTATCTATAAGACGTTATTGCACTGTTTGGGCTTATGCAATGCTTCTCAAACAAGAACGCCAATGCAGAAATAATATATTTGGGACAAAGAACTCTGTGAGTTGTGTTATTTGTGAATTAGTTTTTCAGAATATTTATTGCTTGCTTGTCCTAGCTATATAACTTTCTTTAATCTTTTCAGAGCTTCTTGGCAGTCAAATTAAGTAGTTAAATGACTATGAGTACTGGGATTTGGGGAGAATAATTTTGATTTTCTGCTTGCTGCCTATAGAACAAAGTCAAGAATACAAAAGAGATCATTTCCCTTTCCTGAAAATGAGTAAAGCAAAGGTAGAGAATGAATTTATGGCAACAAAAATGCCAAAGCAATGCTCTTTTAGGAATATTGCAGAGGATGAATGGTTGATGAAAATATTGGAAGGGAAATATTTAACCAGCTGTAGCATTAGCAACTCCTCCACTTTCCCTGAAACTCAATACCATTTCTGGGGCACCAAGAGCAGAACATCTCCATGCTTGTAATAAAGATCATGTTTGCACAATTGAATAGGTTGCTCTACAAAAATCCAACAGTGTCCTAGAGACCTTGGGATTGGGTTTATGATCTATAAGCTCTAGCAATGAAAATCAAGGAACATGGTGAAAAAAATGGGCCTAAAAATGTAGTAATGACAATATCTACAGGTCATCCAATTATACGATAAATAGAAACTCAAAATAGATCATTATTTTTCTCCATATATTTCAAGATATGGAGGTAAAGGCTGGGAATAGGTGTGCATTTTATTAGGGAACTTTATTCCCAGAATTCCCCATCCAGAATGGAGGCTATAGACAATTCTAGGATTGTGATCCAGATGTATGGAGGATACAAGTGTTGGAGAAGGCTTCTCTTTCTTAATAGACAATATTTCTCCAGGGTATCAGAGACATATCTTTCCTGATGATACAAAAGCTTGATGTTGAACCTATAGCCTTTTAAATGAAAAGCAGATGATTTAACACTGAGCTATAGCAGTAGCTATACTGTGCCTTGCCAGAATGGTTGGGAGGACAATACAATAATTGCCCACTTGAGGATGGATATATTTGCATATACCATAGCTGTCCTATGGTAATCTTATTAAGTGGACATTGTTTCTGTAGACCATGCTGTTCTTTGCAATGAAAGAGTCCAGTTCTTTGAAATTGAGCTGTTCCTCTGTACGTGACAATCCCTGATCCTGTAGAACATATCCATGAGCTAGCTTAGCTGGTGATCAAAGAGTAATCTCTTCCCCTTCCCCCCCTTCTCCAGCCACTGCTCCCAGTTAGCAGCTGCTCTCCAGATTTCTAGATTTCGAAAGTGATTCAAGAAAAGTGGGGGTGGAGGACAGTTATGAGAAATGCTGATTCTCTTGACACACCTTGCACTGCTGGTAACCTCAGAATCAGCTCTCAAAACAAATAGGGGTGGCAAAGAATGGGGTGGGAACCTCACTCTTTAGCCATCAGTTCTCCAGTTGCACGGAGCTGATACATACATTTGGAGGCTTGGTAGCTAAATAGATAAGAGATCTCTCCCATGTCTTGCCAGCTTTTCCAACAAGGATTCTGCACACTCAAAGCTGCTTTTTAGAAGGTATATGAAATCACACAGCAATGACAGTTTTTATATTACAGGCATTCGTGTTCAGGGACTCACAATGTTAATATTATTACTCTGGCAATGTATTTTGAAGTTTTTCTGAAGTGAAACTTGCTTTGACCTGGGTGGTGAACTATTACTAGTTTCATTTTATGTAATAATTTAATACGTAACTTAAAAGAGTGAGCTGGGCAGAATTAGAAAATATATCAAATAAAATTGATGAACTATATTGTAATATGCTTATTCTTTGATTCTAAATGGTACGAAGCTATCCTAAACATATAGGACAAAAGGGACAAATTTGGGAAAGCTATGTGCTAATAATAAATACAGCATACTTAGGGGAGAGATGCATGGTATGAATTGAGAATGAATGGATTCTTATTCTGTAAATGCTCTTTAAATATTGCCATTTTTTTTCTGAAGGCACCACAAATTATTTTTATGACGACCTGTCTTGTACAAAAATACCCAGAATTAGCTGAGAACTTTAAAACTGTGGTGATTTAGACTGAAATTATTCTAGGCATAATCTCATGATTAGATGATTAATCAGTATTTTTGAAAAGGTTATTAATGAAAGCATAAGAGGTAGGTGACCAAGAAAAAAACCTTTAGGAATAATATTTGAAGGTCAAAGTATCGAAGTAGCTATAGACTAAGGCAAGAACAATGAGAGCAAGACATTTGCTTAACTTTGGCTTGGCTAAGTTTAAAAGAACTCTGAAGCTTAGTCATTTGCTTTGTGATATGCAAATAAAAAAATATACCTGGGTAGCTTACAGGCAAAGTTCACTTTAATTCAGGTGACAGATTGGCAAATATCTTATCTGCATACAACATAATGGCTTTGTTTGATCTTTGCATATTGTTTGTAGGCTGGGTTCAAAGGGGAAACAGAAATATTTCATTAAAAGAAAGATTGATTAGCTTGCGTCTTTTGACTGATTGTGTATCATCAAATTAGTGTTAATTCTTAGTGACCGCATAAGATGGATTTTCGCCAGGACAACCTGTCCCCAACTTGATTCTTCTGACCTTCCAATAGTATACTTTTTGGTGCTGACAGTCCTCTTTTTCTCTTTCCTTTTCTCTTTCCCTGCATCATGGACCTCTCTAGAGAGCTAGGCTTTCAAAAAAAAAAAATGTCCAAACTGTGATCATTTGAGCCTGTTTATTAGTGTCTCAAGAGGATTTTGGGCTGAGTGATTTTCTCCATTATAGTCTATCCCTAAGTTGATTATTCAATTCTTCCAATGGATACAAGTCGAGTCCATCCACCTTGCTACTGGTTGTCCTTTTCTTTCATTTCATCCTTCCCAGAAGTGGAGACTTCTCTAGAGAACTTGATCTTTACATAATGTATCTGAAGTAGATTTGAGCCTGGTCATTTGTGTCTTGAGTGAAAACTCTGCGTTGGTTTGTCTGATGGTCCAGGTTTGTTTTGTTTTCTTGGCTGTCCACAGTATCTCAGGAGTCTTCTCCAACTCCAAAAGTGTCGATACCCTTCCTCTCCTGATTCTTGAAAGTCTAATATTCACTTCCATACAGCGTCACAGGGAAAGACACTGCCTGCATGATTCTGATCTTTCTAGGTATATATACACCCTGGCCTCTAAATACATTTTCCAAAGACTTCACTGCTATTCTAGTCTGCTGCATTTCTTGACTGCTGATTTCTTTACCGCCGATAGTAGATTCTAAAAGGCAGAAGCTATCCATTATGTTAAATTCAAGATGATCTTTTGGGAGAGAAAAAACAGTCTGATGTCATTATAGCCTAGAAATAAGGAAACAATCATATTTCATCTATTTCAAAATAGGATAAAAATTTGAGGGGAAAAATAGCAGAATTTCTGACATAGCTAATTGTTACTGTGGTCAGTCACATAAATAAGTCTGCCCCAGTTCTGTAGAGTCCTGTATTTTATTATAAATTTACATTGTGATTCTTGGCTTAAAATGTTTTCATTGACACCAATAAAGTCATCAAGTATAGAAAGTATATGGTTTGTAATTCTATACAACTACAATCATACCTTAGCTAACTTTGAGTCACATTAACCTGTGAAGTGCAGGTGAGACTAGTTGTGATATTTCCTTCCTTTGGAAGAAAATGGCATTTTTATTATAATTTCTAGGTGACAAATCTGGAAAACTTTGTTATAAGTATTTCTTGGTCAAGCTGTTACCCAATGTCATTAGCAGCCAGTTATAGCCATACAGGACAGGAAGGCCTGGAGGAACATGGTCCATGGGGTCGCGATGGGTCGGACACGACTTCGCAACTAACAACAACATAGCCATACTGGCCAAATGGCTCCAAGAGCAGTGGTGACAGTTCTACTCATATGGCCTTTCACCTTAGCCACTCTTACACTGCAGTTGTAGAGGTGAAGGAAAGAGCAAGGTGTCATTGTACAAAGAGTTGTGTGATGTCAACAGATTAAAAAAAAGAATTGTAGAGATTACATTCTCCTTCCAGAAAGAACTTAGAGATTAGTTTGGCCACTGGCCAGAGAACTGGAAATTGCTGCAAGCAAGTTCTTCTTCCTGCCTCTTGTCCAGAAGAACAATAGAAGTAGCACCATGATTGTAGAAGAGAAAGGAAGTTCATAATATTCCAGCCAGGAGTCAATTATCTTAAACACATGCCAAGAAGTTAAATATGGACTTGATGCAATTCAACAATAACAATGTGGAGTTTTTTAATGGCATATTTAAGGAAATTCTACTGCATTGTTGTGGCTGTTTTCCTTTTCAATTTGTTGCCCTAAATATTAGGTCAACTGTAGAGCCTTAGGCTGGAATGACATATGAATCACACGCACATAGATATGTGTTTCTGCTTTAATGCTCATATTATGAAACTTGGATCAATGATGTAGCATGTTCTGAATTACTATTAGTCTGTGATCAACATATTGGTCACATTTCATAATAGCCAGACAATAGAAAATCAGAATGGTACTATACAGATGAAATATATACCAATAGAGGAGAATATTGTAGCTCAGGGTTGGAATGAAGGGTCCTTAGCGCTCTCTGAGCTTGTTTCATTAACCAAACTAAGTAACATCATCAGTACAATGAAGTAATGAAATATAAGCACTATGGATGATCAGGAGCAGATTTAATTAATTGGGTAATCACTGGGTAAGGAATTTGCTTTGTCTTGGGTAGGGCTGTCAAACTCCCGGCCCGTAAGGGGGAAAAAGTCCTGATACATCATGTGACGCTGCCGTGACAACATGAGTTTGACACTCCTGGTCTTGGGCTTCCAATGAACATGATTCTGCTTTTGCCTTTCAAACTATTGTACATTCTGCCGCTTCCCTTTGAACAGCTGTCCAAAAGCAACTCCCAATCACAGGTATTCATCTAGATGCATCATGTATTACAGCCCTCTTTTAAATGTTTGCATCAAGTTTAGCACCATGTAAGGATGGATTTTGTAGACAGGGCTTGTGTGCATACCTAGTCTCCCTTTCAACCTATATACATGGGGCAAAGACCGGTAGAAGTCTTCATTCAAAGTCAGGTTTCTTAAAAAAAACCCTAATGATATATACTTCCTCTCATCATGCAACTAAACCAGGAAGTTGAGAGGCTTTGCATTTTGCATACCATGTCCATTTATCATTGCTGTCTACCCCAGTTACATTACTTGTAGAAACTTGTGTTCTGTCTTCCCTTGGGTACAGCCTATTGCATATCACCAATGAAAATGACAGCTCATGCACCAAAAAGAATTAAATAAAACTAGCAACATTTCAAGCTGCCTTCTGACAAAGCAGGGATGAACTCCTGTGGACATGTGGAAGTCTGCTGTAATATGAATGGAAAAGTACTATTTCACAATAGAACAAGAATCAGTTGTGAAAATAGGCTGAACAGCAAAACATGTTTCGGGCATTTTCTGATTAGGTGTACATGTAACAAGCATCATCAAGAAGACATGTACAGATTAGCTACACCACAGGTCCTATAAGAACATTCCTGTGTGCTCCTCCATCTGCTTTTTTTTATCCATTCCTTATTTACCCTTAGATCCCATGTGGCTTTGGGCATTTTATTCCCGTTGCCTTTTGAAAGTAGAAGCAAATATTCCTTTCTTTCACTTTCCAAGCATCTGTCTTTCATTAAGGACACTGTGGAAAACAAGCCATTAATAATTAGTTTAAACAGATTCACAATCAGATTTGCTAATCTCAGTATTTTAAATATTGTATTAAAATTGAATTCAGATGATTCGATGAGCTGTTCAGATTATTTTCATTTATGACTGAGTAATTGGAAGGATTTTTCTGGAAAAAAATACTTCTCTATAGATTAGCATAGTAATTCGGTAACTACTGTATGAGTTTGAAAATGCGTTTATCATAGTTACTCAGAACAGAACAGAAACCCACAAGACAGAGAGGTAATTCTAATTCCTGGCCAATCAGCTTAGATTTGAAGCTTGCATTAGAGAGGAGGTCATTAAGAAAAAAAGGTTGTTTTATTTCTCCTTGAAGTAAAGTACAGTGAAGTCAAATCTGTGTGACATTCATGTGAACAACTCTTGTAAGGACAATTAAAATTGGTACGTATACAAATCATTTATGATTTGTATACAGTACCAATTGATTCTATTGTATGACATCATTAAGGCAATAAATTGTTGACCGAATGGTTCATATACGTTTCTTTCTGAAAATTATATGTAGACTTAAAAGACTGCATCATTCATAGTTTAAATAAATGAATAAATACTGATTCCTGGGAAAAATTGGTAGTGGGGAATGGTTGTATGGGACACACACCGATTCATGGTAAGACTCAATGGACTGTGATAGAGAAAGATGCATTAGAGGTTAACGTCTCAGTTGTCAGGCTCCCAGCAATAAGCTCAGCAGCAATAATCTAGACACCCGCTGTAAAAGGTTAGATAACAATTTTTTTAGTGCTTACTGGTATTATTCTTGTGTAAACACTTGATGGCTTTCTATCAACATGAGAGTGCAGTTCCTTCTTGTAACCTTTGCAGTTTAAATCTGGCATTTCTTTTCCCTGACTTTCCCATTGTTTAACCTTTTGGTTAGGAGACACGTTGGTTGCAGACATAACCGGCTTTGCTAGCTCTCAACATAACTTCCCAATTGTCTTTAATGGGATATTTCTCTCAGCCCCATTTTTAACTGTTCAGGGTTCACCCAACCTTGATTCAGCACAAAACAACGCTGGTGCAAAATTTGCTATGATCCCTGCTCCGTCTCTCTTGAGTCATGTTGTCCTGATTTGTGACCACTATTAGATGCAAGCAAAATTATTGATTTTTCCTCTCTGGCTCTGCTGCCATCCCTCTCAAGTCATCACCCAGCCAGGAAAGAAATCCATCAAAACATGTTCTGCAGTGGAAATAGGAGATTCTGATTTCAAGATTGTCTGCTTTTTGTACAATGATGTGTCTGTCCTGCTCCTCCAAGTTAAAATACTAAGAAATAAAGAAACAGATGGGAAGGAACAGCCCAAAACGAGATCCAGAGAGGAGGGACCCAGACCCTGTCATTATTAACTAGCAATTTGCTTGGTCCTGTAGAGTCAAAAAACTGAAAATAATGAGCAGCCAGCAAATATTCATTTGCTTCCTGGTGAGGTTGTTGTTGTTAATTGCGAAGTCGTGTCTGACCCATCGTGACCCCATGGACAACGTTCCTCCAGGCCTTCATGGTGAGGTGGAAGTGATTAAAATTGACAAATAGGGAGAAAACATAGCAGATGAGTAATAAAACCTCAGTTCAACATCCTCATTATTTGGGGGGGACACTGTAATGAGAAATGGGGAAATGGCATAGCTGGTGCAACTTAAAAAAACTGTTAAAGTGAATAAATGCAAACATGCTGTACTTCCTTTTCTTCTTTCTCAGTGAAATAGCTAAGATCTGCTTTGTTCTACTCTGTTCTGTTCTGTAACCTGGAAAATTGCTATAGTAATGACCTAGTGACCAGTGGGTGGGGCCTACTAATCCCCCTAAGCACACCTGTGATTATACACATTATTGGTTACCTGACTTCATACTCCTAGGCAAATGGGTGGAGAAAGATAATAGCTATTAGAAGGCTGAGTTTGAACAGTGTCAAATTAAGGAAGAAGGTACTTTTTAAGACTGGTATTGCTAATGATATTTGAAGGCTGTCTCATCCAGGGGCTGGAACTTCAATAAGGTTAAAGTCCTGGCTAAGGGGAGAAAATGCTGCTGTCAGTGAATTATGCCATGAGGACAGGCCCTAAACTTCAGAAAAGGATTGCTTTCTCCTGAAATATCAACTACCATTTCCATATCTGCTTCTCTGTGGGGTTGTCCTACTTTCACAAAATGTGTTCCCCAACATATCTGCAAGTAATTCTAGGTACACAGATCACTCAAGGCAACATTGAGAATGTTATTACTGTCATTCTCCATAAATTATTCCCAGAGATTGGTTCTATTTAACAAGTCCTGCAGTGCTATTCTGAGAAGTTGTTATGTTTCTATTTGCAGAGAACAAATTACAACAAAACAGATCATCTTGCTTATATGAACACATCACAGAAACTTAATTTATAGGGACAAAGAGCTGACCATGTTTTCCTTTGTGGTCTCTTGTTTTTGTCTACATTGCAGCAAATATGCAACAGCTGGATAGGGTGTCTAGAGAAGAGAGTTGCAGGCAAGATACGAGAGTGTGGGAATAATCAAGCAATAGTTAGTTAGATTCTCATACTTTTAACCATAAGAAGTGCTTTTCAGAGGAGGAAAACTGATGCAATATATTGCAATAGTATACCACTCCAGCCTAATTTAATAATGGGAAATTATGTGTTTCCTGTTTCAGGAGTTACTCATAGTAAGAATTGGATTTATCACTGATCTTCATCTCTTGCACCCTCCAAAGATGAAGGTTAAACCCTGCTCTTCAAATAGTCTATTTCGCAAGGCAATCTACTTGGGGGCAGGGGGGGAAATTTTTTTTTTTTCATTTTAATTCATGAGTACAAACTGGACCACACCAATGTTTCAGCAAGCAAATCACAATTGTCCAAAACTGGACTTCACAAGAATCAGTAATGATTTTAAAAATGGAAACTTCTGTGAGAAGCTACTCCCCTCCTAGAAGAATGAAATATTTTGAGAAATATTAAAAAAGGCAAGATAAAAGAGAAATAAAAATCTTAAGGGAGACAGAAACTCAGAGCCTCAGCTCCCTGCCCCCCCTCCAGCAGATACTACGTTGAGGCCACCTTTTAGAAATGCAGATTTGGTAAGTCTTTATTCCCTGCAGCAAAGTCTGAACAAAGGTAGGGTTAGCCCTCAGTCACAATAGGAATTGCCCAACAAGCCCCTTCATTGCATCAGCCAAACTCCAACCAAGCTTAGCTCAGACAAACTCCTAGGATTTGTACATGGCACCGTGAAAGTCTGACAACAGCCAATAGAATAATGTTCTTGCACAGGAACAGGAAACTCAAGTTCAAAGCCCAAGAAAAGGTATAAATACCCCTCACTCTCAGTTCCATGTGTTCGGCTGCACCAGAGTGCTTGGTGGTTCTGCTTCATCATTAAACCATCTTTCCAATCAACCTCCATGTTTCTGGTGTCTTTCTCCCAACTTGGAACTGAACCAGATGGATATTTCTCCCAAAACTTCTATATTCCTTGTAATAAAGAATGGAGAAATTACTATATAAACTGAAAGTTCACTGCATCCTATTACAGAGCATCATGATATGTGTGTCTTCCAGAGGCTCTTGGCTATAGTTCCCATCTTCTCCCGCTGAGCTGCTGCTGAGAAGAGATGATGGGAACTAGAATTTGATAGTTCTCTAGGTACCGATAGAGCTCATCCCTGGAATTGGTGGCTTTCCAGATATTTAAATACAGTGGAACCTCGGTTCATGAAGGCTTCTGTTCACAACCAACTCAGTTCACAAACAAAGTTATGGAACAAATTGTGGTTGTGAATCGAGATTCCACTGCACTCAATGGCTATGGCCACCGAAAAACTAAAGGACTTCCAACACAAACCTTTTGAAAAGATTTAAATATTTAAATCCTGCAAAGTACTAAAAGCTCCAGTGAAAGAAAGGGATTGATGGGATTGATTTTTCTTTCTTTTCCCACAATTTATTATCATGCCTTTAAAAGGGCTTTTAATGAAAGAATCCTTGTAATACGTGGTGAAGTAGAATGCATTGGCAGCATGAGGTTTTAGCATACAAAAATGCGTTTGGTGTTTCTGCTTCATTAAATTTTTACTTCGAGAAATTAAATAAGTGGCACACACTTAATCAGAGGACACAGCTACCACCCACATTTTGTACCATTACATTGGAATGAAAGAGGACAGTTTTGAAATTGAAGCCAGTTGAAGTAGCTTCATTTCTCTGCTCTTTTTTTTAGCTCCTTAATAATAATAATAATATTTTTATAGAATAGCTTAAAGATTTTCAGGGACATATGAACCAAGAATTCAAGTAAGCTGTAAAGCAAAGCAGACAACTGAACAGCTTTTAAGCCCTTGTCATATACTCTGTTTCTTGGTTTTTTTTCATACACTTCATTGCAGTAATACCAAGAGTGCAGCCACCCATGGTGGCAATCATAACAATACAGGTAGTCCTCGACTTACAATAGTTTGTTAGTGACCGTTCAAAGTTACAGCAACACAGAAAAATGTGACTTATGATCGCTTTTCACAGTTACAACCTTTTACAGCATCCCCATGATCATGTGATCAAAATTCAGACCCTTGGCAAGTAGATCATATTTGTGACCGTTGCTGTTTCCCAAGATCATATGATTCCCTTTTGTGATCTTCTGACAAGCAAAGTCAATGGGGAGGACAGATTCACTTCACAACCGGGTTACTACCTTATCAACTGCAACAATTCATTTAACAACTATGGCAAGAAAGGTCATAAAATGGGGCAAAACTCACTGAACAAATGTCTCACTTAACAACAGAAATTTTGGGCTCAATTGTGGTTGTAAGTTGAGGACTACCTGTATTAAAAGAGTGTTGGTGAATAAGAGCAAGCTCTTTCTAATCTAGCTTTCTCTTTTCAAAATGGCATGCCAGATGCTCCTGAGAAAGTCACGATGAGTATATGAATGCAGCTCAGGTTTCTATACTCCAGCTCAGGTTTCTATACAACCGATAGAGACATGCTGCCTCTAATGTAAGAGCAACTTTATGATGTTAGCATTAATAGTAGAGATCTGCATCAGAATCTACCAGATCCTAACTCTTGACTAAATCTTGACAATATCAGCAATAAGGATAGAAGAAGCAGGAGAAGGCCTCCTATAAACATAGACATTGGTCTTGTTTATACAATCTGGTCAAATCTCTTTATTGATGATTCTGGAAACATGCTGTCACTTGGAGGATATAAGATCTCATCCAGTTTCATTAGGAAGTGCCTTAGTGTTCCTTGAACCCTTGTTCCAAGAAAGTTCTTCCAGGGCTTCATTATATGACTTGACCATTATATGGGTTGACCATTGACCATACGGCAAGCAATTGTTTCGAGGGTTCTGGGCTTCCAGGCATTGGTATAAAGTTTGCAATGGAGAAACTTGTCTTTTTATTGCTATATAACTTTTCTTGAAGAACCAACCGGATGTAATTTGAAAACAGCTTCATTTTTATTAATTAAATTATGGTGTTTGCATAATATGCTTACCATACTGTTAACCCAGTTCAGGCTATTCCTTCCATCACATTATATTAAACCACAGGGAGAGGAAGCCTCAGAGGGATGGCCAGAGCATTTGTAAAATATGTTTGTTTGTTTATCGAATTATTAAACAAATTGATATGGCCACCAAACTCACACGTGGTGACTCTAGCCTGTGTACAGCAATGAAAAACCATAATCTAAAATCCCAAAACGCACCCCACCAGTTGCATTACAGTTTATTTATTTGCAAGTTTTATAAACCGCTTTCCTGCAGGGGTTCAAGGGAATGTACTGTACAAAGCACTTTCATCTCAGATTTGGTCATTGTGCAACACAACTCTATGAAATTGTTTTGTCTGAAAGGTAGTGACTTTGTTTGCTTTCACAATGGAAGTAGACTTCAACCTGGATCTCACCAGTCCTAGACCAACCTTTTGGACTATACCGGTTTTCAGTGTTTCCACCATAGATCTGTCTCATCTCTCCTCCACCTTTGGCCTAGTCTTGCCTCATTCCCAGCTTTATCTCCTTCCTTGACAGAAACTGGGTCTGTCGACAAATGTAGTCCAATGGTTCAGAAATCAGATGGTTCAAGTTTGTCTTCATTCTTGTTCTTTCCCACTACCTGTGTTCAACTTGAATTTGTGCAGGTATAAAGTCAGCCACAAATGGTATCTGCAGCTGCAACCTGATCTGTAATTGTTACTGTTATTTGATGAATAGTGCTTCTGACTGCCTGGATATCATTTATCAAGCAGATGCTCTGGAGACAGATTCACCTTCACTGGTGTTGGAATTGCATAATGCTGAGCCTCTAGGTCAGGGTTGTCAAACTCCCGGCCCACAGGCCGGATGCGTCACACACTGGCCACGCCCATGCCCGGTTTAGCAAAGGGGGAAGAAGTCCCGATATGTCACGTGCCGCCACCGTGACGATGTGAGTTTGACAGCCGTGATCTAGGTCCTAGAGTGGGCTTGGGTTTCCTGGCTCCAGATGGTAAAAGGGATCTATTCTCCTGTGCCTCAAAGATCAATGACCCCTGCCATTCTTTTGTGACGAGCATGACATAAAACCTTCAACGGTTGCATCTAATACTTTCCCACTCTATCTTACTTCTTAATTCATTATATTTACGGAAGTTTTTAAAAGGCATATTTTTTTCCTAACCATTGCATGGGCCATTTTTTGACAGCAGTATTTGGGATGCAAAAATAACTTTAACAGCTCTCTCTCTCTCTCTCTCCCTCTCCCTCTCTCTCTCTCTCTCTCTCTCTCTCTCTCTCTCT
>JANHJO010007232.1:26993-44858 GCA_032468235.1 Pseudoxyrhopus heterurus | reverse complement strand
TAAGTTTGTTTTAGAATAAAAAGCTTTTATACCTTTAACTGGTGTCGATCCGGGTGTTTGGAGTGTGGGACAGAACACACACTGAGGATTTAATTGTCATCAAATCTCTTTGGCAGGACATCCTTGTCATCAAATTTATTTGGTGGGATCCCTTTATTGGCATGTGTGGAACGTCTTACGCCTCTATTGGTATGGCTGGAATGTCTCAGGGACTGCCATTCGCCATCGTCACCATCATGGGAAGATGCATCATCACTTGAAGATACACTGCTGTCGTCATCATGGACAGTTTCATCTGTATGATCATCCCTTCTACGATGAGGTGGATCTTCAGGTAAGGTGACAGGCGTTGATTCATCAGGTTGGTTCCTGTTTTGTGCGCTTGGATTGTGGTATATGGCAAGGTCATTAGAGTGGATCCTTGACCAATCGACATCTTCTTCAAAGTTAGCATCACAGGATGTGACAACCTTGTTGTTGTCATCAAGGAATCTGTAGGTCTTGGTTCTATGTGAATAGCCTGTGTTGATCATTGGGAATCTTGACCCAAGTGCAGGATCCAAATATCTTGAAGTGTGACAGGTTGGGTTTCCTGCTATAGACCAAGTAGTATGGAGACTGGTTAATGGTAGTGCTCCAAAGTCTATTGATGGTGTAATTGGCAAAAAGGATGGCCTTGGCCCAATATTTGTGGTTAAGATTAGCATCAGCTAGTAGACAGTCCTTCATTGTTTGCAATTGGCCATTTCTGCATTCAACCACGCCGTTCTGCTGGGGGGCCCCAGGAGATGAAGTCATGTGATATATGCCTTTACTCTCCATCCAATATTTGAATTCATTGGATGTAAATTCACCGCCTCTATCGGTCCTCACTTGAGTGACACTTACGTTGTGTTGGGTTTCAATGAAATCGTAAACAACAGTTCCCTCCCCAATAGCTCTAGCTGATTCTCCTGTGGTAATTTGTACAGAAGAATTGATGCGTAAAGTGGGATTTCTGGGTTGCTATTGTTCTAGAAGAACCTGAGTCAAGGACCCAATGGTTTGACGCATCATCATGGTCTTGGGAGGTGTGCAGAGTGAGAAAAGCAGAAGGCTGTGATTGGCCACCTCTCCCTCTGGCATTGCCCCTTCTGAGTCCCCTGCCCCTACCTCTGAAGTAGGGAGGTGTGGACTTGGAGCGCATAGGGAAATTGGATGTGGATTTAGCAGGTTTGTGGCAATCACTCTGGTAATGTTCTTTATCACCACAGTTAAAGCAAGTGGGGACAGCATTGACTCTTTCAACGTGCTGTTGATGCTTTGGGGGTCTATGGTGATGTTGGTGCTGCTGCTTGTGGTGTGGTCATTGGTTATGATTATGGAGAGCATTGTCTCTTTTTCTGGCATCTTCTTCCACCATTTTGGAAGCTAGGTATGAAACTGTCAAGGTTTCAGGGTCTTTTGCGTCCATTGCAGAAATAAAGTGGCCCCAAGTGTAGGGGGTCTATGGGATTCAGCATGACAGAAATCAGGTGACCCCCTTGTAGCATGGCAACTCTCATTTCCTTCAATTTTGCAATGTGTGTGTGCATGTTTTCACCAGGTTTAAGCTTAGCTGCAAAAAGGTCCCTTGAAAGTCTATTTATTGTGCCTGTACCATCAGTTCGGTACTGGTTCTGGAGTATCAGCCACATTTCATGCACATTTTCTCCTTCATCCAAAGTGGTATGTAAGGCTGGGTCAATTGAGCTCAATAGGGTGGTGTGAATTTTGTGGTGAATTAGCTGAATGGTGTGGGACCATGGGTACTTAGGAGGATGGGAGATCATCCAGATTGTGTTTTCACGCATAAACACAACCTGAATTTCCTTGCTCCATTGAAAAATGGAGCTCCTGTAGCCATCAGCTTCCTGAAATTATTTGGCAAAGAGGAAACATTATATTGGTATTGTCCTGCTTGTTCAGTTTGCTGCATGGCTAGCTGTATCATCCTTGCAGGGATTTTGACAGTAATTCCCTTTACTTGGCTTTGCGGCAGCATAAGTATTTGTTTTTGTTTTTCAGGTATAAAGTCATTAACTGAAGCAGGATCACATAAGTCGAGGACGTGCAGGGAATTTCTGTTGATTTCTTGTGATAAGTAGAACTGCAAATGTGCTGTTCCTGTTTTTTGCTGATTTTTTGTAGGTTGGTGAGACTGAGCATGCTCAATCCTCATTCCAGCTTGGACTGCAGAGAGTGAGGATGTCTTCCTCCTCTCTCCTGCAATTCGGGGCCCAGTCAGGCCTTCTGAAGCCTGGGCCTTGAGTGCAGGGGGGAGACTGGGGAAGGCCTCCTGCTGCTCATCGGATTCATCATGGGACAGCTCAGAATCTTTGAGGGACAACTCCCATTCATCACTGGAGGCCGCGGAAGGCCTCTGGAAGCTAGGGAAGGCTCCTGAAGGCCTGGAATTGGCTGGGGAAGGCCTGGCTGGGCTGAAGGCCTCATGCAGGCAGCGCTGGAGGCCGGGATTGTCGTGGGAGCAGCTGCGGCTACGGGGATTCTCCGGAGGGCCGGGAGGCCTGAAGATAGCCTGGGATCGGAGGCCAGGATCACTGGGATCATCGTGGGAGCGGCTGCGGTGACAGGAATGGTCCGGAGGGCCAGGAGGCCTGAAGACAGCCTGGGATCGCCCAGGAGGCCTGCAGAGGGCCGAAGAGGATCCAGAGGAGGCTGGATGGGTCTGGGAAACCCCCGGGGATGCTGGATCGGGTAAGGAGGGCGTTTGGGGCTGTTGGGCGCATCGTTGGAGCCGTTGGAGTCATTGAGGGGGGTAAGGGGGGTAGACAGCGTCAAGCTCCTGGAGTTCCACTCCAAAACTGGCAAGCAGGGCTGCACGGTCTTGGCAGTAGGTTGGTGCAGCAGGTGTGCTGGCCTTCTTCCCCCTTTGCGGGCCTGGGGTGGTTCTAGAAGCTGCTTTGGTGCCGGGTCGTTTGTTTGGTGGCCTGGAGGCTTGGCCTTGCTGGCTCAGAGCTGCAGGATGGGTCTGGCTTTTGCTGGTCCTTTTCTGTGCTGCGGCTGTAGGGGCTGCATGCTGGGATGCTCTTGCTCCTTCTGGGTAGTAGCTGTGGCTTTTTTGGGATGGCCGGTTGACCGCATGGTGTCCCTGGGGGCAACCATGTTACTTCCAGTTCTTCCCAGATGTGGCTTGGTGGCCATTTCTTTGCAGTCATGGCGGGAAGTTTAAATGCCACCAAATGGGTTTTTCCGGCTTGTTTGGCTTTGGCTGCAAGGGATGCCCGGGGAGTAGAATTTTTGGGTTTTTTCTTTTGGCTTACCGGGCTCCTTTGCAGCTGGGTCCTTTTTTTTGCAGCCATGGCTTGGAGGTTCCTCTTTGGTGATTTTGCAGCAAGGGGGAATCTTCACCCGAAGATGCTGCTCCATCGGAGTCCTCCGGTGATGCAGGGTTTTCCAGTGGTTCAGCATTTGCTTAGAGGGTGAGCTGGTGAGGCATAGAAGAGCCCTTCTGTGTCTCCGCTGGAATCCAGCTGCGTTGTTCTCACCCTTTTTTCCACGTGGTCTACTGAGAGCAGGACTTTCTTTTTTCTTTTGACCGATCTGGTAATGATCCGGTCTCTTTTCCAGCCAGAAGAGCTTTTGCCCTTCTTGGCTGCGGTAGGCAACTCTGCTCTGGGAGTTTAGCACGCAACCATCCATCTGCTGCCAACTGTGAGGGTTTTTAGGATCTTGCTATCTCTCAGGGAATAAGATGCAGAGTCAGAAATCATCTTCAACTCAGTTTTTGTTTTATTCCAGAATAGAACATCATCAATGATTCAGGACAAAGGATAAAGAGGAATGGAACAGAGAACAAAGGAGGTAAGCACTTTTATACCTTCTCATTTAAACCCACCTCTTCCTGCAGTCAGGGAGAGATTTATGGTACCCTGGGTTTTTCCATCCAGGCTGTGTTTGGAGCATGGCATTGTCAACACACTGCCAGATGCTCTATTTGACATCATCTGCAAGTAAATTTACTTTAGTTTTCTTCTGTACACCAATTCCTTCAATCAGTGAATCTTCCGTAATTGCATTTGCCAAAACCTCCATCAATAATGCAAATAAAACTGGGGATAGAGGGCAATCCTGTCTAGTTCCCCAGCTTAAGGTTATTGTCTCTGTAACACCATCATTTATAACTATTCTTGGTTTATTCTCTGAATATAATTGATTTATTACTTTTCTAAAAAAATTTCCAAACCCTACTTCTGTATTAATATCTTCAATGTAGGTCATTCCACACAATCAAAAGCCCTAAATAAATCTAATGTTAATATGTCTGCCTTTAGTTTTTGATGCCTTATATAATATCCTATGTTTAATACTCTTCTTACTACATCTGACATTTGTCGACCTCTTATAAATCCATACTGGTCATTTTTACTATACTTCTCTATAAACATATTCAATCTATTTGCCAATATTGCTGTAAAAATCTTAGCATCCTGACTAATAAGGAATATTGATCTATGATCTTGGGTCTGTATGATCTTTATCTGGTTTCGCTATCAGTATTATCAAGGATTGGTTCCAGGAACTTGGAATATTTTCCCCTTCCATTATTTTATTATTACATTATCTTCATCTTTGGCACCAGTAATCCTTTAAAATTTTTATACTATTCTACACCTAATCCACCTAATCCTGGTGCCTTACATATTTTCAATTTATTAATAACTTCCACTATTTCCTTTTCTTCTATTTGAGATTCCATTATTTCTTTATCATATTCTGGAATTTTACAATTTAAATTCTTTTCTATATATGCCTGACTTTCATTCATATTTATATCATAACTTTTCAAAGAACTTCTGAAATATCAACAATTTTCCTTTCATCATATTACATTTTTATTCTTTATTCTTTATTCTTATCATTCTTTATTACTCCAGTCAGGCTTTTTGCCTTTTTTTTACTTGTGTGGCTCTAGCCAACATTCTAGAATTTTTATTACTATCTTCATAAAATTCCCTGTTTAAATATATTAGATTTTTTTGAACCTGTTCTATCTCAATATTTTGCAACTCTTTTCTTTTAGCTAATAGTTCTAACATAATCCTGTTTTCTCTACTTTCTATATATTTACTCTCTAGTTCACTCTCTAGTCCTCCAGTCATTTTATATATTTCTCTTTTTGTTTTTTATATTATAAGAGTATTTTATCCCTAAACCTTTCACTACTGCTTTCATTGGATCCCATATTACATTTATATTACTACTTCCCTCTTCGTTTATATAGTCCATATTTCTTTCAATTCCTTTTCCATTTTTTCTAAAATCTCTTTATTTTTAAAAATCCTCAAATCCATTCTCCATCTACTTGCCTGTTTATAATCACAATCTATTTCCATAGCAATAGCAATAGCATTAGATTTATATACCACTTATCAGTGCTTTACAGCTCTCTCTAAGCAGAATCAGCATATTGCCCCCAACAATCTGGGTTCTCATTTTACCAACCTCAGAAGGATGGAAGACTGAGTCAACCTGGAGCCTGGTGGGATTCGATCAGCCAAACTGCTGATTGGTAAGTCTGCAGAGTAGTCTGCAGTACTGCGTTCTAACCACTGCGCCCCTGCAGCTCCTAATGTACATTGGAAAGGTAGGATCCTTTGATAGTTACGGGGACAGCCATCATATTAAGTAAAACATGAAATCAATAGTTCAAATACGTATTTTAGCATGTATTAATTTCTAGCTAAAAAGCAGTTATTAAGCAAGATATATACATGAATGTTTCATATCTAGTATCTTCCATATAAGGAATTCCTATATATGAAAAATAGACAATGATTTTTTAACATTGGTACAATATTTGTAGATTTTTCAGATAGCTGTATTAAAAAACAATAGTTTTATTTTTTTTTTACAATCTGGTACATAAGCAAAGAACTTCTTACAGTTGATAAAAATTTTGAACATTGCCATTCTAGATATTGTTATTTGTTAAGGTAGTACAATGCACAAACAAACTTTGCAGACGAAAAGAAATATATTGTCCATTTAAACTTGTTAATCCCTTTATATTTCCGTGTGCACGGTTTCTTTTAATTTTAAAATCCTGTATGCGTTCTTATTTCTTCTTCTGAATAAATCTATGTAAAATTAAATGTATTCTGCCCAGTCACTTGGTTAATAGCAAATACTAAAAAATAAAGAACTTTTTAATTAATCCATATGAACTGGATTGATAAATTACTTCTCTTTTCCTGCAGAATAACATTTTTCTCTATAAACTTATTCATAATCATAAACTGTATCTCTGGAATGACCATAAGGTCCACGGTTTCATTTCTTTTATTTTGTTTCTCACTTAAGCTGTGTGCAGAGTATTAACAGGAAACAGCTATGCTGCCCTGTCTTTTTTCCACAATGTTAATAGACCCATAGTAATATAACAGTAGTAACGCTAATGAGAAATCTTCTAAGAAATGTAATCCTCAGAGAACACAAGTTACAACAAGGTAACTGGAAAGACTTACAATGCTAGTCACCTTGAATGACCTCAGCACTTCAGGATATACCCTTCAGTTCTCAGTACAGCAAGTTTGTCAAGTCTTACTGTATACTGTAAGTACTGATCCCACAGTACACAATGAGAACATTGCCTGTTTTGTATAAAATAGCACCTATTACTGTGTCTCTGCCCTTCCAGCCCTGGCCTTTGCTGAGAACTGAGAACCAGACCAAGTTAAATCAAAGGGAATTGCAGGATTAGGATGGCTGCACTGGCAAATGATAGAAATTGCAATGCAATATGTCTGGCGGGTACTTGGTGGAAAAAGAGATTGCTTTAGAGTGCTCACACAGCCTTACAAAGATGAAAAGGCCCTCTAGCCCTGTTCTTTTTATAATACGTTTCTCTGCAAACTGCTTAATTGCTTTTTAGCTGCAGTGTCCTTCAGAATGTGTTGATTACTATCATTTGCTGGTAGTAATTAACTTTTCAGACTGTAAGTGGTTGTTAATTTCATTACTTCAGTCAATTTCATTCTGCCCCTTGCCTTCATATTTCAATTTAAGGGATGCAGCACACATAAAAATAGTTGGAGATGTTGTTATAGGAGCCGAATGAAGGAGCTTTGCTTTTAGGTCCCAAGAACATAGGACAATAAAATACGGCATCTTTTTTATAGTACCCATGTTTCCCTGAAAATACGACCTACCCTGAAAACAAGCCCTACCCTGATTTTCATGCTTGCACCTAATATATAAGCCCTACCCCCAAAATAAGCCCCAGTTAAGCCCCACCCACCATCTGGTTGTACAAGTTGGGGTGAGGAACATGCATAAAAATCAACCGGGGGGGAGGGGAATGGAGCTGTCCCACACACCCCACACCCGCTTACCTTAGGCTGCGTGGCACATCGCGCTGGTGCCACCACTCGCAGGACACCGTGAGGCTCAATGCACCAATGACACTGCTTGCAGCAGAATGCCGCGAGGCTCATTACGCCACGGCCACTGCCACGAGCCTCGTGGTGTTCTTCCGTGAGTGGTGGCATCGTGCAATGCCTCGCAGCACCTGCCACGAGCAGCGGCATACCATATACATCCTCGCATTCTTTTCTGCCTTCTCAGAAAGGAAGCAAGAGCGAAAGAAAGTGCAGTCAAATGGAAATGGTTGGAGTGCATGTAGAGGAGTTTAGCCAAAAGCAAAAGGATCGCTGATGGTAGCTTTTTAAAACATTATTTCCTAAAAAAAAAAAAAACTTCCAGAAGTTAAAACTGTTTTAATTGGCTGAAAAACAGCTCGGAGACAGCTTTACAGCTCGGAGACAGCTTGCACGGGATGCGCAATGAGCCACACAGCATCTGGCCATGAGCAGCTGCCGAAGTCGGGCAGCGGTGCGACAGGTGTCAGGGCACGGGAGGCGTGGCTGCGGTGGTCCTAAGGTAAGCAGATAAGACATCCCTGAAAATAAGACCTGGTGCTTATTTTGGAGCCCAAAACAAAATAAGACCTGGTCTTATTTTTAGGAAAACGGGTATGAAATAATTTTTTAATTTTATTTATTTACAATATAATTTTATTAAATTTATTAGAGTGTAAAATACAAGTGAAAATGAAAACAGTGGGAAAATATAAAAGGTGGAAAAGAAAAGGAGGAAAGTCTAGGATAAAGGGGGAAAAAGAAAAAAGGATTAACTTCCAACTTCTTTCAGTGCAGTAGGACAAACATAAAATAGTTAATGTGGGTCTGCTCCCATATAGTAAATGCAAAGAGGAAAATCTATATTTAATTAAAAAAAACACAACTCCCCAAGGTATTCGCTTTAAGCAAATAAGCTTTTTATTTAAATTCTAATTAATGAACAAGCCAGGACCACACAACTGTTTCAATTCCTGATTTCAAGCAAATCATAGTTGTCTAAATCTAGACATCAGAAGAAACAGTAATTATAAATTGTAAGCCACCCGGAGTCATTGACTGAGATGGATGACCATAGGAATTGAACAAACAACAATCAGTTGAAAAATAGAAGCAGAAACCTCTACACTTATGGAGGACAGGCTCTGTGAACCAAAAGCTTAATGGAGTTAGACATACCTTGGTTGCAAAAATCCAAATAACCACTTTCTAAATGAAATTTAGAAAGTTAACTGTACTGTAATGCAAATCTGGCTCTGGGAATAGGGAAGGGGTGAATGAAGAGAGTAGTTTCAGAAAAGATTACCGAGTCTTTTAAAAGAAGAAACTCAAAATAATCCTACCTCCATTTTGTTTGAGGTAAGATGTAGTACAGATAACCTATGACAAGCTTCTAAGATTTTGTAATTATACCCAACAACAATAAAGACATTCTTGAAAACCCTGGTATTGCTTTTTTTTCCACTTTGTCTACCTCATTCACATTATTTGGTAGCCTCTAGTGATTGTCTGGATTTTTTCAGCCCCTATCAGTCATCCTTATGAGGTAGATCAGACAGGAAACATGACCAGATGAGGTAATTTTACTTTATTGTAAAACAACATTAACAGTCTGAAAGTACATTTCTTCCCTTGTCTCCTTTACAGGCCAAGAGACCAGGGAGGGTCTCTTTTGAGTCTTTTGAGCATCTTGCCCCACCCACATTTGTGTTGTGGCCCAGCTGCCTTTTATCTGATCATTCCATTGGTTGCATCTTTTTGCCCAGTCTCCCAAGGTATTTCCACATACCATTGCAATATTTCGCAACTGTAACATGTGCTGTGACAGCCCTCTAGGACTCTAGGATGGAGACAATAATTTCACCAATGCATTTATATTTAACATTTCTATCATTATAAATGAATAAACATTAAGAATGTAAGTATTCAGAGCTATTCAAATTGGGTATTATCCGATACCCATCCCAGAGTATGGAGTGTTAATATACATTTGTTCTGAAATTCTGCCTAATTTGTAAAATGAGTAGAAAACTAAACCTACTTGTTTCCCTTGCTTGTCCTTTCCTCCATTATCTGAACAGATAATGGGCACAGTATTAAGCTGATGAACCAGTCATCACACTTAGTATAACCCTATTTTCAGTATGAGAGCCAGTTTGGTGTAATAGTTACGGCATCAGGTTAGAAACTGAGAGACTGTGAATTCTAGTCCTGCCTTAGTCATAAAGCCAATTGGGTGTCTTGGCCCAGTCACATTCTCTCAGCTTTAGAAAGGAAGCAATAGAAAAGCACTTCTGAAAAACCTTGTCAAGAAAACTGCAGGGATTTGGACAAGCAATCTCCAAGAATTGGACATGATTGGAAACAAAAGAAAGAAAACAGCTACATTATTCCCAAATCTGAAAGTATTTTTCCACTAAGGATAGATTTAGCAGATTCCTGCTCAAAGGTTAGGTGTATCAAAGCTAAATATTCATAAGTAAACAGGAGTTGAGCTTGATTTGAAGGAGATGATATCTTTTATATTTGTTAAAGAGCACTTTGTACATTATTCCATAGAAAAGTAGAATTAGCTATAATTTTTTAAAATAACTATTTTTCAATTTTTGTTCTGCCTTTTTTGGCTCCAGCTGATACTCAGTGAGGCTTACATTCATAAAACAATTGTAATCCATTCAAAACACCCAATACAAGACAAAGTAATAAAAGTGCTAAAACATAAAAATTATAGTAAAACAGTGCTGAGAATAAATTTCTCCATTGAATATTATAATATGTTGCCTTTTGATATTTCATTTATTGTCTTCATTCATAAAACTCAGAATGGCTTACACAAAATACCAGATGGGCTGCCAACCGGGTTAGCTGCAGCAAGGTGACTGCATTTTCTGCATTTGGAGTATAATGTGGACTAAATTAAGAATTCATATGCAATATTGAGCCAGCTTACAATTTTGCAGTATTTGGGCTATTATAAGAGACAAGCTGAAAGCTTGAAACTTACAGTGTTAGATAGATCGGCCCAAAGGTGCTTTCTAAAAGGCAACTGGACTTCTTTAGTTTTTTTTTTCTTCAAAATGTTTTGCTTCTCATGTTTTCAAGAAAAAAGAAAGAGAGAAAGTCCACTTATCTTTTGAAAAGCACTTTTGGGCAACCAAGACCTGGATGATCGAAAATCTCCATAGAAGATTTTTCTATATTAGATAGATCCCATTTTTTCTTCTAGCAACCCCATTTAGTGATTGGAAAAATAGGACCTGGGTTCATGCAATGACTCTATGCTACATTCCATAGTAGAGTATGATGCATACTCCAGTACAGTAGACCAAGTGGGACAATCAGTGGACATCTTATTGAAAGAGAAAAGGTAACAACTAATATTTATTCACTGAGGAGGAATCAAACAAGAGCCTGGCAGCCATGCTAGTTCTCTGGAGCATGTGGGAAAAATTTCCAGATTTTGTGGCATTTTTGAGTTGGTGGCCTGTCTTCAAATTGGAAGGGCACAAGCACAGATCAGTTGAAGACTTTAATAAATGTCCAGGTCACCTTATAGTGTCAGTGCAAGCCCTGAGAATAAAGGTTAAATCCATCCTTCCTGCTAAACAGCCAGATATTAATCTAGCTTTACAGAGGAAAGGTGTGCAGTGAGAAGATGTGCCAGGATGACCTCATTCAACTCCTCCAGGGCTGTTCATGTTGTGACAGCAATGTGTGAAGAAATCAATTTTCATTTCAAGTCTGATCCCAGGGACTGCTTAGGTTTAAGATGTGCTAATGAAAAGGAAAGTTTTATTGGAAGATATATTTCAGCTGTTTATGTATTCAGGTATAGGGAAGAGGGGTGACCAAATGAAATGGTTATCAAATCTAAACGAATGGTTTCTTCTTTGTTGTAAAATTCAGCCTTGATGCTAAAGCAAGAATGAACAAACATGGGCAACCTATGGCTCACAGCTGGCATGTGATTCCTAATCTTTTTCATAATACCCCCAAGGACTTCACATATTTTTGCATGAAATACATCGGCAGCTGCTAAAAATCATCTATACTTTCCTTCAAATCGGCTGTACTGCTATAAACAAAGAAACAAAACATCCATTTTTGTAAACTTCTAACAGGATCACCCTGTCTTCTGGATCTAGACACTAGAAATAATACATAACCCAAAATGTTGTTCCTGTCTACAAAAAAGATTACATTGTGCTATACAAAAGCAGTTCTCCCTTTATTTCTCCTTTATTTAATATGATGCTGCTTCAAAATTCCTATTATTATCCACCTTCAATCTTTGAATGGCCTGTTATTCCTCTGAATGTTCAGTTATTCAAATGACCACTTGGGCTGTCTATTAGAACAGCCTTTTTCAAGTTGGCATCCTGTTACGGGAAACCAATGCCCATTATTCCCACCAGCAAAGTCCTATGTTTTGAGAAGATGGGAATTGTCATTCAACGTTCAACATTCAGACTTGGTCTGCCTTGTGTACAAAGAGGATCTGTAGAGGGTCTTCAACTTTTGTGGACTGATATGAGTGGGGGCCTGGAGATGGGTCTTCTTGTTGATGATTCCCATTTTATAGAACAAATGGCTTCCAGAGGTATAGAGTGCTCTACCTTCCTCACTTTTCACAAGATGAAAAAAACAATCCTGTTTTGGCAAGCTTTCAGCTAGAGAAGTGCACCTGGACTATCTTTATAAATGTTATACAGATTATTTATATTTATTTTCTTGCCTACTGGGTTTATTTGAGTGAGTTTTGCACTATATCTAATCTGGTTAATTGGTAGAATAATTTGGTAGTATAATTTTTAGATGTTCATCTTTTCTGTTTTTATTTCTGCTGTATTATAAAACAGCCTGAGACTGTCAAAGTAGGGGTGGCTTATAAACAACTACATAAATAAACAATATCTGGGAAATGTCAGTGTTTGGCAAGCTACAGCTGTTTTTTTTAATTGCTCATGTTCTAGAGCAATGTTATTTGCATAATGGGACCACCACTGGGTGAGGGGTTTTCGGCGGGGGGTTAGCCAAACAGAATTCTTTATTCTGTCCAAAGCACCAATGCTTACTGTGGTGTCCAGTTTATTGTGTTCCAAGGCAGACACTAATCGCTACTTGCTATTTCAGTTGTCACTGTGCTGAAAAACTGGGGGAGGGCGGAGGAGGAATAAACTGCAATGCAAATACTCATTCAACAAAAATGGAGAGAAGGCATAAGCCTACAGCTCATTTTGATTCTCTGAAGCGAAGCAGAGAATCTTTGTTTAGTAATAGCAATAATCTTCACCTCTCAAAAGGTAAATTGTTTTAATTATCATGATTTTCCCCCAACTATTCTGGGAATTGCAGCTTTAGGAAGTCAAATTGCAGAAACCCCTAGCAAAACAGAAAATATTTATTTTCATTTTCCAAGCAATTATCTCACACATACAGTATTACTACTTGGAATATCCAAGCCCTGTTGTCCTAACAAACATTTGACCTCTACTTCCTTATCCTTGTTTTGACCAGAAAATTTAGGATTTTACCTGCAATGAATTCCCCTTTGTTTATAAAAGAAATCACTAACGATTTAGTAGAGTCAAGAGTACAATGGACATTTAGAGTGCTTTCTTTTACATAGTGTTTTAGTGAGGACTGTTCCCATGGAGATCAGCAAGAGTTGTGCTTAATTATACCTTGCCTTTTTTGCCCAACTGCCTAGTGACATTGTTATCTGAGTAATTTGTTGTAGAGGCCCAGATTACAGCAAGAAATGAGATTGGTTCTAATCTGGGAGGATTGTGAACAAACTTGACTCGATAGATCTCTTGGCTGTTCTAGGGATTGTGGTGAAAATAGCATTCTGTAATGTCTGGTAAGTGACATTTTCCCAGAACGTTCCATATTTTAATACCAATTTCCCATCAAAATATGATGTTCAGTGTTCCAGAAGTAAATGTTCTATTTAAAGATGACCTAGCTGTGAGGTTTTTTTCCTATTGGATCTTTTTATGAGTATGATCTTCCATTTGGGTTTACTGTTCTTTCCTTATTGTCTTCCTTGTCTGAAGCAGTCTTTCTGATTAGTCATTTCATCTTCAGCCTCACAACATTCTGTTTCCATTCTTGTGAGTGCTGCATGACATTTTCAGAATGGCCATTTCTGGAAACTTTCATAATATCCATTGGCTATTGAAATAAATCTTTTACTACTTATTAAATTTTCAGTGAAATTATGACAATATCAGCTTGATGCATGTCAACAATTGCATTTAGGCAAAACTATGATTTAGCATAGGCAGTGGGCAATTTCTGGCCTCAGACTAATTTGAAAAGCTCTTCCTCATTCAGGCCACTAGCAAGACTGATCTGTCTCTTCTCTGAAAGTCTGCTATATGACAAGAAAAAAAAAGTGACTGAAAGAGAGAATAAAATAACAAAAGCTATAACAGAAACAGCCAGCGAAGGAGCAATAGCTGGCTGACCTTAAATGAACTTGAAACACTAAGAAGGATCAGACTATTGAGTATTCGGTTGGAAGACCATAGGAAACAGTGGAAAGACAACCAGACAGACAATGACATTTCCATGTTGTTGCCAAAAGTAAATGTCTAAAATTCCCTGCATTGAAATTTGACTTGAAGGAATCTGTACATTACCATTACCAGATAAAGAGGACATAGACACATAGGACATTAGAGCTATGGTGGCGCAGTGGTTAGAGTGCTACTTCTGCTGACTGCTGCCTGCCTGCAATTTGGCAGTTCGAATCTCACCAGCCTCAAGGTTGACTCTGCCTTCCATTCTTCTAAGGTCGGTAAAATGAGATTGTTGGGGGCAATATGCTGACTTTGTAAACCACTTAAAGAGGGCTGTAAAGCACTGTGAAGCAGTATATAAGTCTAAGTGCTATTGCTATTGCTATTCAGTCATTTTGACTGTGGCCTCACTGACTACTTCCTTCAGCCCAAACCCATTGGCATGCAATGCTGTCCCAAAAGTCCCTAAAGGATTGTGACTCCAAAGAGGAAAAATAATGCCTTTCCCTTATTTAACATGGTGAAATATACTTAGGTGGCCTTGGACATTTCCACTTCCTTTGCCTCTACTCCTTTAAAATAATCGTCCCATTCCGATCACAGTTCATCACAATTTAATGCAGTCTTTCCCAAGCTGGTGCCTTCTAGATACATTGGGATTCCAACTACCAAAAATTGCCATCAGCACAAGAAGTTTCTGCTAGTGATGAATGCTGAGAGTAGCAGTCCATCTGCATCTGGAAGACCATACACTTGATCAGTCATTTTCAAACTTAAAAATTGTGGCACTTGAAATCCACTCATCTTCAAGTGTGCTAGATTTTGGAAGGCTGATTTAGCATGTCATCAACTAAACTATGGAAGCATCTATTTCAAGCAATCTTGCTGCCTAGTCCATAGTTTGGCTTGTTATAAACTAACTAAATTAAATTTATATAATTAAAATTGTTAGATTTACATAGCATAACAAACTGCACTATAACCAACATTTTCTCCCTCTGTGAGGAACATTTTCTCCCTCTGTGAGGATCTCTGCCAGACCAGGAGAAGAGTATATGTGTACCTAAAGTTTACCGTTTCTCTTTTTTTTTAATGTCAGGAAGAGGACCTGGAAAATGTTTGTTTTTAATTTGGATTAAGTGCAACTTTTCATCTCATTTGTAATTATTCTTTACTTTCATTTGTTTGAAACAATTCCCTTCCAAGCCATAGATTATGATGGAAGGGGAAGGCTGCCCTGGTGCTTTTTGAAAGGCTAATTAATAAGGTAGTCTCCTTAATGTTGAGTTTAATACTACAATTTCATGGACACATTTGTACAGATTTTTGGCAACAGTACAGAAAAAGTCATTGCCTTTTCCCCATATACTGTTTGACTTCCCATTCTAGCCTAAAACCCTGATATTTCCATGTAACCTTGTATCTAAATGCTAACAAGGACCAAATCTGTTGAAGCAAAGTCTCCAAGTAGTGCCATGACTCACAGCTAATTATGCTGGTTAAAGAGGTCCTTCAGTTAGTTCTTCTATATTTTCCCAGAAAGTTTGCAAGAGACACAATCTACTCTCTAGCATTGCTGAGGCATTCTGAACAATACAGTTATGTCATAATTGGTTCTTTACTGATGGTCTCAGTAAAGCTATATAACAGAATCAGCAAAGCAATGCATGGATTAGGTCTTTGAATCTGTAAATCTATAAACATCCAGTAAACACCGCACTATGGTGTTTAATATCAAACACTGACAAAGCTGCTTTAAAATTTCAAGGGGAAAGGTGCCTGGAGCTGGGGTATATCCGCATTACTTCCTTATAAAGGTGTATATGTGTTGTGGGAAAAGGTTAGTCTGAAAGAAGCCTTTGCCTACAAGGTTACCATTGTAGAGCTAAAGGAAGGGAAATGCCATGAGCCAGTGGTTCTCAACCTTTTCTTCACCATGGACCCCTTTTAAATACATTTTGTACCCCTGACCATGGCCACGGACCACCAAGACTTAACTCAAGATTTAAATCATAACATTTCTCCAAGCCTTTGCAGACACCTTGTGATGACAATGTGCCCCCCACCCAGGTACTCTCAACCACAGACCACAGGTTGAGAACACCTGCCATGAGCTATCTTGAATTCTTGGAGAAAAGATCATATAAATCTCATCAATCATGGTTAGACTAGGATTCCTCAAAGGGGTCAGTACAGTATCAACCCACAAGGGTAGATGTGACTACTCATTCTTATTGATGGTCACACAGTTATTACTATTGTTACTCTTATTCATAGTGCTACTGTAATAGTTAACGTAGTATTTATTAAATTATTTTCATAATTGGGTTAGAGAAATAATCTGAAACTTCATAAAGGTGTCAATGAGCTGAAGAGTTTAGGAACCCGGGTTAGACGTTCAGGGTCACCTTTCAAAACTAAATGCAGAAAGCAATTATTTGCACAAGGCTAGCTAAAGTATAATTTGGTGCCATTAGATGTGATGCCCATCAATTTAGATGGCTTAAAAGAGAGTTGAACAAAACAAGGAGGATCAGGCTATCACTAGCTACTCATTTTGGTCTTTGTATAGTCCATCCCGAACCAAAGACAGAACATCACAAATACCAGGTACTATAAAACAATGGATGTCTATTGCCCTCTAGCCCATGTTTAGATTTCTTCATATAGATCTGCTCTAGTCCTGTAATTATTATTATTTTTGTTTTGCAACTTTTACAGCTCTGCCATTGTTTTCCAGTGTGATGACTAAAATTGTGTAGAGTGGTTCATTATACCGTTACATTATTATAGCAATATTTGCATTGCTATTTGAGGTTTTTTTTAATTCCATATATAAAATAGGCCTGCTTTTTTCTTTCAAAACTCAAGGAATCTTGTTTTCAGAAAATCTAAACCAGTGTTTTTCATACTTTAAGATGTATGGACTTCAATTCCCAGAATTCCTCAGCCACCGTGCTTTAAACCCTCAAAACATCCTAGACATCCCACTTACAACCATGTGCCGGATTTCATTATATAACCACTTTTGTGCTGCAGTCCTTTATCATTTGTTTTAAGGGCTGTTTGCAAGCAGTAAAAGGCTGTATCACCCTGGTTTGTGGTGGGAATTTTTCCAGCATAGATGAACACAGTATCTTATGTTAACTGACAGCTTCTGTTGCATATGAGAAGCTAACATCACTTCGGGAGGGAACATTCTTATAAATATATGTAAAATACTTTAGTAGATGAAGTGCGATTTGCTTCTTGAGATCAATTTTGATTTAAAAGTGCAACTGTTTGCATCACTGCAAGTTAAAAGGCACCTACTGTCTCTGATTCAGTGAAAATGGAATGATTTACCCATTTTCAGTTTTCTACATTTGGCCTTTAAGAATCCTTGTGACTAAAATATCTGATACAGTTAAACTAGCAATGTGCATATAGCACTGCCCCCTGCTGTGAATATAACTGTTTCACATTCCTGGGTCACAAAACAGTTTAATCTCATAATGGGATATTTATATGTAAACAGGAAAAAAAAAGGAAAAAAAAATAAGAGTAGAGGTTTGTTTTGGCTGTGTAAATTCCATTCGATGTTTAAAGTCATGTTAGAATGCAGCAGAAATAATATTTTGGCCAAAAAGTGTAAAAGTCTTAACAAGATCTTAATGAGAGAGAGAGAAAGAAAACATATGTCAGAGTCTCATTTCTCTTCTGCTGAATTCAATTAAATTTGGAAATACTTGCTGGTGATAGATCCTGTGTTTGCAATCAACAATTAAATAAAACCAAGGTCTAAAAACCTAAGGGAGAAAGTGAGTTTCACATATTTGTTCTATAAACTTCAGTTGAGGAAATGATGCCAAGAACAGGAAGCTATATAGATATAATATTTATTTATTTATTTATTTATTGTATTTATATGCCGCCCAACTCCCAAGGGACTCTGGGCGGCT
>JANHJO010007231.1:318128-334328 GCA_032468235.1 Pseudoxyrhopus heterurus | reverse complement strand
AGGACAGGAAGGCCTGGAGGAATGTTGTCCATGGGGTCGCGATGGGTCGGACACGACTTCACAACTAACAACAACATGCTTTGTATGTATGTGTGTGTTAAGGGTTGCTTTAACTGTATTTTTGTTATCTGAACTGTAATTAACTGCAATGAGTTTGACATAAGGTTACCCTTGAAGGCCATTTAGCTGATTCAGCATGTAGCAACACAGACAGAAAGAGTATTCTGAGATATGCCTACAGTATATGTGAGCTGCAATGGTTGCCAGTTATCACCCAGATGTACTGTAGTTTCCCACTGGTTGTCACTTTTAAATCCTGTATGGTTTAAAGCCTTTCATGGTTCAAGGCCCAGATAATTCTGTTACTGTCTGTCTCTGCCTGTATAGTGAAACATGGCTTGCTGAGGGTCTTGCTACTGAGGAAATATCATTTGCAAAGACCTTACTGTTGAGCCTTCTTAGTGAAGCCCTTGTCCCACTTCCTGTGGAATAGTCTACCTTAAATACTGGGACCATACCTCTTGCCTATGTTTTTGAAAGGGTGTAAAAATGTAGCTCTTCAAAATGACTTTTGAAAGTACAGGTAGTCCTTAGTTAACAATAGTAACTGGGACCAGGAACTCTGTTGCTAACTTAATACTGTCATTAACTGCAACATCAAATGAATTGTGCTGACTAACAATGTCAGTTTTGGCAGTTCTAGTTGTGGTTGCAAGGCAAATTCTGTGAAGTCATTAGGTGCAATGTGATGTGATCATTGCACTTTCCTGATGGTTTCCCCATTGACTTTGCTTGTGGGAAGCCAGCAATGAAGGTTGCAAATGCCAGTCACATGATTGTGGGGTGCTGCAATATTTGCAATTACAAGCCAGTTACCAAGTGCGTAAATTATAATCCTAGGACCATGGGATGCTGAAGTAGCCACAACTTCCAAGGACTGGCTCTAATTTCCACTGTAACTTTTGAATAGTCACTGAACAAATAACCTTAATCAAGGATTAATTGAACGAAAACTACACTATCTTATAACATTAGCTATTATTTATATTATTAAACATATTCCTATGCAACCACAATCAAAACGAGTCTCAGCAGCTTACACCAAATATATGTGTTTTAACTTTTTCTGCTTACATTGTTGTGGCTTTGTTAGCTACCTATTATTGAGTAGCATCTACAGTATATCAGAAAATAAACATAAAACCATGAAATAAAGCAAATCTTTCTGACAAAGCGCTCTTGATATACAGATATTCTAAATAAATAAACTGATATGTAATGTATCCCTGATTCCTCTACTTGAGTAAATCTCATCAGTTTATTCAGGAATTTAGTTATATTCATTTAGTTAAACTTGAAAAAACAATTTAGTCAGTAATGAATCTGTCTAACCTGGACATTTCAAGACTTCCATCTGAATACCACTCCAGTTTGTCAATCTCTGGCTGGAGAAAAGTATCCAACAATTCAAAAGAAAAAGCAACTTCTTCAGCTGAAGGAACATGCCACTGAATATCAAGTATCTGTAGATTACCAGGTTTTCCCCAGTCCTGTAAAAACAACACAAGGGTGTACATTTTGCCTTTAGCAAAATTAGAAAATAATTATAAGTCACATTTAACGATGGATATTTTTCTTATTTCAGACAAAAGGATCTTAAACACTTGACTTGGTAAGAGATGAATTAAAAGAATATTAATATTCAATTAACAGTAATCTATTCAGGTCACCAGTTAGACTATTTTTTTAACAAAAGTTAAATTTATGTTTTTTTTTAATAAACAACATTCCTTTTTTCCAATTTAACTTAGGTTGCAAATGTTATAGTATAAAAAGCAAAAAATGATTTCATAAAATCAAACCATTTTTAAGTAAACCTATGTTTAAGTAAGTTCTAATGATATGATTATACAAAGGACAGAAAGAGTTTCATGACAAAGAGACCCCCTTAAAAAACCCTCTTCAAATTCATTAAGCAAAAGAAGGCACATGAACTCAGATGGAGTGGGTGGAGAATCATGTGTTAAACATACTGGCTGCATTCCACTCATTGCTTTTGAGGTCAAGACCAGCACTTTCAGTTGTGCTTGGAACCGTAATCAGAGTAACACAGTTCTTAAGTATGGCACACGAAAAGTAGCTATAAATAGCAACCATACAACTTGATAGATAGTATCATGTGCCAATTTCAAGGAGTTTATCCAAAATGATATGCAAACAACAGGATCTTAAATTCATGTTTTCTAATCTGTTCTTTTTCTTCTGTAAAAACCTCAATTAGGATTTTCTCTTGCCTCGGGAAAACTGTTCCAAAAAAAACAAAATATGTCCATTTCTTCAGTAGTCAGTATTCTGAGGATTTCTTTATTTTACTCTCAAGATTCTGTAAAATTTAGCATATTAATTCTTGCATAACAGTAACATTTGGCAAAAATCCATTTTTATGATGTATGAATTTTTATGTATTTTCTGATGGTATCTACTGAATTCCTCCCACTGAAAACAGTTTCCTTCAGTGTATGTTCATCCCTGCCATGCCTATAATCAGATTACTACTTAATCATTTGCTACTTTAAGATAGAAATAAATATAAACAAGGAGGTATGGAAATATATGTTACTTGTTTTCAAGAGATAAAGTGAGACTCAGTTTTCAAGTTCCTTTCTAAGCAGTCTGAAATATTACTATAATTATTCAGTTATATCTTGCTGCTTAACATTGTCATTATCTGCACACATAGGGAAATATGGACTTAGTTCATGTGGGCCTATGTTGAGATTCTAGACTGATCCCTCCCTCTTTTAACTCTGTCCTCAGGTTCTGCTACTCCTTCCCCTACAATTACTTTTTATTACATATTTAATATCATCTTGCTTTTTAGATTTTAAATTATAAAAATATAACGCGTATTGCACATTATCTTTAGCATCGTATTCTTTAATTGTATTCATGTACCTGTAGCTATACAGCAACCTGACTAAGGTCATTCGACATGTTACAGAATTAACAGGTTTACTGTATAGACTAATTTATTCTGCAATATGTTAAAATATCTTTAAAAATAAAATGGAGAAATACTACCTAGTGTATGAAACAAGGAATATCTCAATTTTATTATTTAGTAGAATAGGGAATGTTACATAGACCTAATGATTTCCTGTATTTTAAGCTAGCCTGCAGTTGTTTAACTACTAACTACAATGTATTTAACTTTGGTTTTCATGACCCGTCCCTTCAAGATGGTATGTGCTAGCATCCAAATAAAAAAAATAAAATACACTGATGATAAAATTGACATTACATATTTTTAGTCTTATAGCATCTTTCATTTACACTTTCCATAGCTATTGAGCTGGAAAAGCCTTCAAGGAAATGCAACAGAGTAATTGTTCATTACTTTTATTTTTTTAAATGCAGTCAAATTCTCTAGTCCTAAGAAAGTTAAAATCCTTGCCTTGATAGGAAAGTATTCAGAAACAGGCTTGTCAAAACCACCTGGCACACTGCAGTATTCTGTGGGGTAGATAAGTGTAGTAGAACGAAGAAGATGATGCAGTAGGTTACAAGACAGAATGTAACCCTGCTTACAGGTTAAATGGAGGGTTCGTTGCAGAATCTTCAAAAGCTGCTCCCTGTATGGCAGCAACTTCTTCCCATCCACACGAGTGATCTAGCAAAAGTGAAAATATCAGAAATAAACACAAACAGAATTTACATGAATGTATAGTTCAGAAGAGACATTTGATCTATTTTTTGAAATTAGGATAGCCATTTGAAATTAGGACAGCTCTGAAAAAGTAAATTTACGACCACTCCTCACACTTACAACTGTTGCAGCCTCCCTGCATTCATGTGATCAGAATTTGGGCACATCACAACCAGCAGCATTTATGACCATTGCAATATCCAGGAGGCACTGGACCATCATTTGCCAGCTTCACAGCTGGCTTGCAACCACAGAGTCAATGGAGAAGCAAGTAGTAAATTCATAAGTCATGATCACATGATGTTTAACAACAGCAACACTTAATGACAGAGTTAGCAACCCATCTGTGGTTGCTAAATGAGGACTACCAGTAACTGAACAGCAAATGAGTGACACATATTTCTAAAAGAAACATGCCATTATTGATTGAAGGAAACAAAATGGAAAATAAAAGGCTTTCTATAAAAGCCTATTTAAACACAGAGGGTTCTAAACTTTCTCAATATCTTGCAATACTGAAAGCTCTGTTCAGTATTAGAAGCTAGGAAGGGAGGGTTAGGAAATCCTAAGGCCCAATGTCAACCTACCAAATCTGACCTACCGAAGAGAAAGGAAAAATAGGAGACACCTGAGGAAACCAGTGTAGCTATATAAAGAGCTAATAAGTGGGAAATATAGCTTAAGTTTGAAGAATGGAAAGGGGTGTATAGCAGAAACAGAGCATCAGGGAACAGCCCATATTAATAAGGATAATGGTGTTAGGAAGACTCAGAATATGCTCAAGCTGGCACTGAATGCCAAAAATAATGAAAACTGTTCTTTGAATATGTGCAGAACAAGGGAAAGTCAAGGAAGCAGAATCCACTGGTCGCAGAAGATGGCGTGATGAGAAATAGGGAAATAGCTGAAGTATTCTAGTCAGACACCAAACTATTTGGGAGGGGGGGGAGAGTCCAAAGAGAAATGAAGATCAAAATGAAGAGTGTAAAGAAAATCAGCAAAGATGATGAAGGACTTGAAGGCCGAATCCCATGAAGAACAGTTAAAGAAACTGTGTCTAGCCAAATAAGAGAGGGAGATGAGAATACTCTTCCAATACTTGAAGGACTATTTTCAGGGAAGAGGGTATGGATTTATTTTCCATAATAACTCCTAAGTGCAGGACAAAAACCAAAAATATAGACTTTAGGAAAATCCAAAATGGAAATAAAGAAAGAGGAATTGCCTCAACGTTAGAGCTATTAAGCCATGGCACAGCATGTGTCCTAAAGTCATGGGTCTTTATCATTGGAGATTTTCAAGCAAAGATTGGACATTTGTCTTGGATGATATCAGGATTCATGTCCTGGAAAGGATTGGACTTGAAGAACACTAAGATCCATTCCAACACTATGTTTCTATGAATTAATTCCCAAGTAGGGACACACATAACATTTGAAAACAACACTACTATTTTTCACCAATCGTTTTAGAATTTCAAGCTATTATATTTCCTCTCTCAAATCAGATTTAAAACTCACTGTTCTTCTCTATAGGAACTTTGCAAGTGATATAATGATTCAGTCTAGCACACACATCTAGTTAGTTTGGGCCTTAAGTATGTTTCTCATAAGGAAATTTCTGTTTGTTATTTCATATATTGAAACTAAAACATGAACCAAATATATTGAAAATTAAAGCTAGAATTTCTCATAAATACCTCCGATAAAAGTTGAAGATTCCAGAGGAGTTCTTTATCTAACTCTTCATCATGTAATACATCATCATCTAAATATGAAATATATTATATCTCAATGTTACTATGATGCAGCATGTATAGGTAATAACATATTCACAGTTCTGAAGATTCTTGTTTAGGTTACTCATGATACAAGCTTTGCTATGAAATGTTTTTATGATTCAGCTAGAAAACGCAAAAATAATAAATGTATAGACATACAGTATGTTCATATGACTCTTCTGTTATAGGATGATAAATATATAAAATATCTGTTTTAATTGTTTCTTATACCTACAGTATATCTACATTATGTACACTCATTTTCTGGATAAAAATTAAATAAGTTATCTCCACAAAGTAGTCCGAATGTTGTCTTACATAATTGGCTGCTTAATAATTCTATGAAAAATTTCAATCAAGTCATCATTCAGAAGATATGTTACAATATGTTTCCCTTCCCAAATTAGCATATTCACAAAAAATGAGTTAAATATTCTTCAATACCTAAGCCTCCTTGTCTGCCTTCAATTGTTTACAATTTTGATTTCTGAGAAATATTATTATTTAAGCAAAAGACATACAAGGAGCTTAAGTGAGAAACATGGTTGCTTATACACGTTTGCAGTTATCTTTGTGCCATTCACACAAGCAGATTAGACCTTGAAATTCATACGTGAAGTGAGCATTTTGCAATTGTTATAAGTAATAAACATGTGAATAGATTATTATTTTATATTGCACATTATCTTTCCAATAATGTATATAGATATATTTCAGTCCCCCATATGGATCTTAGGATGTCCCCTGTTCTTTTTCAACGTGTCATGACAGAGAAGAAATTTTTAAATCAGAAAATAACAGCTATTTCACCCATTAATTTCTTGCAGTAAATGATTCCAATTGTGAAGAAAAAGTAAACTGTTTAAGGCAAGAACAGTACAACAGCCAGGGTTCCCTCATATAAATACACTGCTTTAAGTTTCTACTAAAGGAAGCCTACCAGCTTTGGGCCCACCTATGGTTGTTTCAAAATCAGCATTCAGCACTTAAACATAATCTCTAACATTTTCTTGAATTTTAGAGACATAGATGCACTTAGTGCCTTCAGTTGGTGTACCTTGTCTGTTCTACTAATGTATTACATTAATGTAATATAGCGGTGAAAATTGGAATAGGGAGACTCATTGAATTAATAACTGAATGACCCTGTGCCAATCTCTTCTCTTATCCTAACCCATCAAAGTTACTGTGGTATAGTAGTTAGCATAGTGAAATAGGACCAGGTTCAAATACATATTGAACAATGGAAGTTTATTTGGTAGTTTTCAACTAGTCTCCATCTCTTGAGAATAAAATTACTGTATAGTATATATCAGAATATTGTATATACTGACTCTAGCTGTTGGAAGAATATGCTTAGGATGCTAGAAACTACTTCCAGTTCTAGACATTTTCTTCAAAAAAATTCTGGGCATTTGGTAGAATAGCTGGATAGGTACGGTCTGGAGGAAGAGCAGTAAATTCTAGAATTCCTCAAAATATTCCTTCTCCAGAGCAGAACTTTTTGCACATTACAAATAAACTTCAATTTTTCAACACGTAATATACACCTACATGTATAAACAAGTTACAACATTAGACCATTGAAACTTACTGAGAGTGAGATGTGTTATAACATTGCAGCAATGGGGTACAAAAAGTTTCAAAGACTTCTCTGGACAGCACTGAAATATCAGACAGAAACAAATGTTACATTAAGATATTTTGAAAAAATAATGAGCATTCCACAGCAAAGATACAAAACATATCTTTTCTACTGAATGGCCTTGATTGTGCAAAGGAAAAAACACTAAGAACTAGATAAGAAATATTCTATCTAAGGTCTGTGAGGGAGAGGGAGAGAGCTGATGAACTGGCAAAACATTCTAGTGTCAACAAAACAGAGAAGTTATTGTTAGATCTTAACTGAGAAGAAGGGAGAGAAGAAGAAAAATAAAGTCTTACTTTCACTGCAGCTCGGCACATATCAGCCACCATTCGACCAGCCACTCTTGTCTCAAAAATATTTGAGACAGCAAAATTGAAAACCTTCTCCAAGGCAACCTATACAAAAACAAAAAGAAAGAAAATGTATGCAATGACCAAACCAGAAATATTGTGCCATGGGCAAATTATGAATCCTGATTTAAAGGATATAAATTATGACATTAAACCAGGATTCATCAATTCCTGAGAATTATATTGTTCCCATTTTAGGTTTATGAATGGTTATCACAAGGAAAACATTGCAAAACATCTGAGGGATAAAATCATTCATATTTATTTAGAATTGAATGCTGGATACAGGCTGGGGAAATCCAAAAGAAATGACATTCATGTTCAACCTGATTCTGCTAGATCCCTCAAAAGCTTTTGATACCATTCATCATGATATTGTGGATGATTTCCAAGGATTGGATGTACATTGGCAAGAATTGATATTAATTGGAGTTGTACATAAGCCCATCTAGAAACCAAGATATAATTAAATAATAGCAATATCACTTAGACTTATATATTGCTTCATAGTACTTTCTCAGTCCTCTGTAAGCAATTTACAGAATCAGCATATTGCCCCCAACAATCTGAGTCCTCATTTTACTGATCTTGGAAGGATGGAAAACTTGAGCCATTTAGAATTGAACTCCTGGAGTAGTGAGTTAGCCTGCAGTACTGCATTCTAACCACTGGGCCACCATGGCTCCAATCTAGTTTGTAGCCTATGAATCAATCAGGTGTGTGGCAACAATTTAAAGGAACCTACTATGCATCTATTTTCCTAGATTCAGGCTGAATCTGTCCTTTATATTCATCTTTCAAAATATTACGCAGCACATTATATTACTGCATTAATGGACAGGCTAAGAAGAAAAAGGATTGGCTTTGATCTGTGTTCTTTTTTATGGCAGAACATAGACATCAGTTACATTTTAATCAGTTGTTTACAGAGGAACAAATAATACTGTATGTCAAACTAAAAAAAACCTGGAGAAATAGAGATAAATGTATTTTATTACTAAACTTTGCCAACTTGCAATCTATCTTGAGAAGCAACAATTAAACTTGATACAGATAGTACTTGGTTAACAGTAATAATTGAAATTGTGACATCACTGTCATGTGGTCTTACACTATGATGTCATGTGACATGACTTATGACAGCAGTTCCAGAAGCCATCATTAGGTGAATTCTGCAAAGTGTGTGTGTGTGTGTGTGTGTGTAGTCTGCCTGCCTGCCTGCTTGCCTGCCTGCCTGCCTATCTAACTAACTAACTAACTAACTAACTAACTAACTAACTAACTAACTAACTAACTAACTAACTAAACTAACTAACTAACTACTAATTATAACTGCCGGCCTCCAACAAGCATAGAATTGGGGAAGCCAGCAGGAAGACACAATTGGTGATTACATGTCATCATGCCAAATATAAAATACAAATTATACACACACACACACACACACACACACACACACACACACACACACAGGATCAATGACATTTCCTTATCCCAGCAAGATATTTATAACTGGGCTGCAATGTCAAAACACTAGTGATGATTTAACTGATTGAATGTTCTTCCCCCTCCAAAAACAAAAATAAAACCCTGCATATACAATGTAAGCACAGAAGAAAAGTTCTACCATTGGTCCAGATATAGATTTTCCGTTACAAAAGTCAGATGGTCTAGTACCGATTGCAAAAAACAACTGTTTTGACCTAAAAATCTATGTCTATAGCTTCTACAGGAGATTTTAGCCTTAGTATCAAGTCAGCTATGCTATTTTCCAACTCAGTTCTAAATCTGGGACAACCTTCACAGATTCTGATGTGACATATTATTTTAAGCAAAACTAAAGGTAAAAAGTCTTTTGTACTGACTGGTGACTATTCAGATACAGTCATATTATCTTCTTGGCAAAAAACGGAAATTACTTGCAACTGCCTTCTTTCACGATTTTTTTTCCTTCCCTGTCTAGCCTACAGCTTTGAAATCTCCTGGCAATCTCTCATCCAAATATTAATCTTACTAAACTTTTCAAGATCAGTCAATGTTGGCTTAGGGACATTTTAAAACAAAAATAAAATAAAAAGTCTATTAGACATGACCAAGTCTTTGGGTGTAACTGAAGAAGTTCTTAGAGCCCCAGATCAATATACTTGTTTTCACTGTGCAATGTTTTTTTACACCATGAATGCAGCTTAAATTATATTTCTTTGGTCAAACTCCAGACAACATGATTAAAATTAAAAGAGTTTCTGAAGCTTTGGGTTTATGAAAATTAAGATAGAAAGCAAACTGTGACTTCTATATTCACTCCCTTTGATGAAAAATACCTTAAATATGTCTTTTGAGCACTGTGTGAGGATTGTGTTATATGTAGAAGATAGTCCTAGTTCCACTAAGCTCTCTAAATGAGTCATCTTTTCTGTTTCAGTCTCCTCTCTTGTTTGCTCCAATGTGCTGCTTTCTATGAGTCCAAAACATCTATACAGAAAAACAAAAGTTAAGTAACATAATTAGTAAAACAAGAAACCACTACAAATTTTTTGTTGTTTGTATGGTTTGAAGTAGAATATTATTTTTAATAGTATGCTATAAAATTTGCATATGTTCCCTCAATCATTTCTGGCAACAAACTCCGGAAGACCAGAAATAAATTCATTTTTTAAAATTTTCTTTACCAACTTGTAAGCATAGGGACTTGCAGTCTAATAAAAAAGTTTGTGAGCTATTTATTTATTTAATATTTCTTTATTATCTTTTTTTTAAATTCCATAGACTGACAATTAGTGTTTCAAGTGATTTTCAACCCCCACAAAAGAATTCAAGAAAGCAAAACAAATTAGTCAAACTATAAAACTGAAAAACGAGAGGAGAGAAATTACTTCACTCTTTAGAAGTTTAAATATCTCAAATGCGTACTTTTATATCATAAAGGTGAGAGAGAGGAAAATTAATTGTATTTGGCCTTACAAAAAAAAAAGCAGCCACATGACGATCACTAGATGCCCTATTCAAAAATACTGTTGCCTATAAACTTTGCTGAAAAAGTATCAGTCAAACTACTTATCCAGCTCTGTCAATTTTCAGCTCTTATATTTTTTTCCCTCAGAATAGCTTTCAAACTAGAAATATAGATTAGTATGAAACACACAACTGCAGTGTGCAAGCCATTACAAAGGGGCTGTCACATAACCAGCATGCTCTGCTTCCCATTACTACTTGCCTGTCCATAAACTGCAAAACAAAATCTTCAAATTCAGCAGTAGCAGAGCACAGTTCTCTCTCCACCTACAATTTCAAAATACAATAAAAGTTTTTTTCTACTGCATGTAAATCATGATGTAATTTCCAAATTTTATTTAGTTCTTTACACAATTCTTGCATTATTCAAAACATACAAATCTCAGTTTCTGTAAATATTCAAAATACCAATGCCAAAATCAAGGGAACATAAATAAAAACAAAACTAATTTTGTTAGTAAATTTAGACTATATAGTTTGTTTTCTTTTAAACTGAAAACCTCAATTTTATAGTTACAAAATACAAGCAGCAAAATATATGTTTTAATATTCTTTTACATTCTATATACTCTCATCTGTACTTGAACATTTTCACAAGCAGTTTAATTTAGCAAATAACTTTTAAAATTGATACCTCTGTGAGATCATTTCTCTCTTGTAGTACTGATGAACAATCCACTAAAGGCACCAGAGTAGAAAATGTTGCAATAAACTGGAATGTGATCTAATAAAGTATGCAAACAAGTTTCAGTGTGTAGCAAGTATACAATTTAATATAAAAAGAAATGTAAATCACTTCAAATATCTGAAACATTGTATGACAAAACTCTTTGGGGAAGGAAAACTGATATTCCCACATCTCAGATTACACCTAGTGCAAAATTAAACTGTGTTTAGTTTCTTCTATGCATATTTCCATATACACTAAAGCAGATGTTGCCAGCCTTTTTAGGTGAATAGAATTTTGAAAAAAATTAATGCTTTCACTACCTGACAGCTGTTGGAAAAAGAGATTCCCATTCATAAAACAGTTGTCATGACAGGCATAGCTTGTTATAAATACACATTTTCCAGAAGGCAAATTGGCAATGTTTTTTTTAAGACCTAACAACCACAAATGTAGGGCAAAGGTGATGTCTAAACAATTCTGAACCTATGGTTTTATGTTCCGTTGTTTATTCCTATGGGCAAACTGTGACCTGGGAACTGAATACAAAACAATAGATGGGATTTGTATTCTAACTATTAACCATGAATCCATCTTAACAAAGCTTAAATCCAATGAATGGTTCACCAGGCAAAAGACTTCATAGCTAAACATGCTAACACTGAAAAGCAAATACATTCAGAGCATGGGGAGGGCCTGGGAGGGGGGTCTTCCCTACAATCCCTACAAGTCACTAGCTTGCCATCATCTGCCCTAAATTCCTAGTAAATTCCGTATTCTTGTCACCTTACTATTTTCTTTTATTCTGGCAGCTGGGTGTGCATAAAAATGCTGAATTTTTAGCCATGCAACATGTTTAATTGTATTGAAATGGGGGGGGAGGGGTGGCCCCATATAAAGTCCACAATTATTACTATAAAATAAAAATTCTACTTTACTTTGTAGCAGGTCATAGTTTAAAAATGATTTTAAAGATCAGAGATAGCAAAGAATCCTGATGGTGCTAAGGGAGATGTAAATTATGCTGAGGAATCAACTGTGATTTAGCAGAAAGTATATAAACTGGAAAAGACTGCAGTTAGCTTATGCCTTATTTGCTCCTCCTGTTTTATGCGCTATCCCTGCAAATGAAAGGAGGAAGAAATAAAGATAGCCAAATAGATGCTCAAAAATAAGAAGTAAGGAAGAGGTTGAAATACGAAAGAAAGAAATACATGGAAAACTGTAGTCATGTCTTAGGTGACATAAGAGATCTAACTGCAACATAACACCCTGTGAAATTATTACACTCACCATGCATTTGCTAAAATCATTTGGATCCACACCAGGCAATGCTCTCATCAACAGAGGCAACATATGTGTTGGACCTTCAGGAAATGACTTGCCCCCAGATACCAGGCTACGAGCTACACCAATTACACAACTTAATGTAGCTGTCAGCTGATGAGGTTCTGTTAATGTCTCTAGTGCGGGATATGTTCTATGGGAAAAAAAATAACAAAATATTTTTTTATCAGTTCGAATATTTTACTTACAAGTGCTTATAAGATAAGCCAGACATGGGCTATGTTCAGGCCACTCCAAACCATTTTTCTAACTTTTCCAGTTTTGATATTACATTACTCCGCTTGCAGAAATTCTAACCAGTACTATGTTTCAATCACTCAACTTCAGGAAATATAAAAAACCAGAATGGGATTTCAAATACATTTTCTACCAAATATACAATGTAACATTAAGAAACAACAAAAATGAAATTAGATTGTAGGTCTCTTAACTTCTGCTGACTGAAAGGCTATAACAAGCTTTGTGGGACATGTGGAAGACTCCATTCTAAAAAAAGGAACAGCCAGAGAAGGAATTTCAGGAGTTTTAAAATATAAAATGGGTATTTTAAGGATTTGCAAAAGAAACCAATTTTTTCATTAAAATGTCAATTTCAAAAAGGACCCAAAATGTTTGACCATATGCATTTTTGAGGAACTCTAGAGAACAGAGAAGATATGCTGTCAAAGCCATATTTTTTCCGCCTCTTAAGTGATATTTGCTCTTGTTTAAACCAATAAAAATGGAAGGGTAAAAAGTTTCAAAGTATGGAAATTTATACCTAAACTTTAATCTTATCAAAAGTTCTTAAACTGTGTTTTGGTAGAAATGGCAGCATGAATATTTTTAAAAGTAAACTCATAAAATAAGTAATAAAAAATTAGAGTATAAACTAAAACATACATCTCAAAAAGTAAATACACAGAGATACAAACAGTAAATCTAGATTCTCTTGTCATCCTGAGTGTTAAAATTGCAGCAAAAAAATACAATGATTTAAAACAGATAATTTTGAGGTATGTAGACTTCAACTCCCAGATTTCCACAGCCAATAAGGCCGTGACTAAGAATTTTGGAAGCTGAAATCCATACACCTGGAAAATACTGGTTTAAGTTTGGAAAAATACTGATTTAGAATAATGTTTCCTGGTCATCTAAAAACTAAATAAACTTTCTCTGACTTTTAGATAGTACTCACTTTTCAAGTACTGGTGGGATTACCAACTCAGGACGCATTAGTGCAAGATTCTGCAGAGCTTGGGCTGCCTCTAAACTTCCAGTTTTGCTAAACATTGCCAGCAGGACAGGTTGTATAATGCATTTTACAAATTCTGTTATGTCCTGATCAGTAAGCTTATGGCTATCGGGCACAGGAGTCAGCCAGCTCATCTTCTTATAGCGCTCACGATGCAGTCTTCTGACTATACTACTGGGTAGACGCTGAAGTAGCTTCATTAGCTTATTCTACCAAAGAATAAGGCAAAAAAAATTCATTCCAGTTAATTAGAAGCAAGGAAAAGAGCCAAAATTATTTTGATTTCTACATTCTGTGCATTAAACAAAGTAAATCTAGACACTTATTCAGCAACCAGCTATGTTTATCTGTTTTGAAGATATTTTATGTATTGGACATAATGAGAGATGGACCAGAACCTTTAGTAAAGAGTTGGGATTTGATGTCAGGAAGGTTGTGGGCACAGCAGTATCCATCTTATAACACTGCAGAACAATAACATTCTTCCATTCTTTTCTTGGTGCTATTGTAATAGATAGTTATCTACTAGGAGAAGCAGATGACTTTCCCATACTTCCTCAATCGTGTGATACCCACTACCCAAAACTCATTCACTAGATAAAATTCCTCTACTGACAGCAGCAGCAAGTCTGAATGGAAGCTAAGCAGGCATTCAGCTCTGCCAACCATATTCCAGGATTCTAATAGCATTCTAATATAGAAGTCTAATCCAATCTGAGGTAACAGAGGGTGATGCATAGTTTTGTACTGTTTTCCACCGGAAAACAATGGAATTTAGTGGGAGAGCTCATTAGCATAAACAACAGATGGGCAAACTAGCAGGCAGGCAGTGGTGCTTTTAAATGGAAGCAAAAGCAGAGCTGATGCTTCACTGCATTTTGAAGTAGCTTTTATTTTATATACTTCCTACTTCAATGCCTGTATCTTGGCATTATGACAAGCAGACTGATATCAAGCATCAAGGCAGTTCTAATCCCTAACTAAAGCAATAACAACCCAAGTACTTGGTCCACAGATGATGTCTCTGAACCTACATGGCATCAGCAGCTGAAACAGCATGACAGCTTCGAGTACAGGAACTACTCTTGTATCTTGAACTTTTATAAATGATGCATCGCATGAAAAGACTAGTCTTAGTTTTTTTCTTTCCCTGAGATGTATGTATGTATGTATGCATGCATGCATGCATGCACATATGTATATTCCAAAGCAATTTCTGAAGAAAGAAAATACATTTTACTCATTTATTTTTTTATTTATTTAATAATTTACTTAACAATTTCATTGATTAGTTTATTGCCAACTGCAAAATTCACTTAACTGGACACTGTACAGGTTTTGAAATAAAAAAAAACTTTGGATCAGGCATAATGCTATTCAGCTTTTAATATAGTTCACAGCACCAAAAAGAAGCCATAAAGTAATTCCCTTCAATTTGCTGTTGGCTATGTAGATCTACTATACTTGGTTCATACATAATTTTGAGCTATAGTGAAAGGAAAGCCTGATTAGTACTGTTCAATATTGCTAATAATGATTCTTCAGGCTCAGTAAACAACTGTATTATATCTTCCCTAACCTTTCACATGGTTAATATTCTTTATAGTCTCATCTATTACCCAATACAAAATGGTAGTAGAAGAATTGAATACTGGTTTGGAAAATATAACATTCTTTATAAATTAAATTTCTGGCTTTTCTGATCTTTTCATCTTTGATATTGCTCATATCTGGAAACAGAATACCACTGTAACCACATCTCTTTCTCCCTTCCTGAACCTCTTCAATAGTCACCTTTTCCCTGTGTTATTTTATAAAAAAAACAGGTGCATATTCTTGTCATAACTGCACCAGCTTCTACTCCTCATCTTTTTAATAGTTCTGTATCCATTTGTAGATCATAACTTCTCCAGAAAAGCAAATGAGTTAACTCTGTTTCCTATAAGCATTATGTATACTGTTAGTACTATGGAGGTGGAAGAGTTGGTGATGCTCTGGAATGTTTTAAAAATCATATTTAGCATGGACATTTTATTGAAACTAGTGCCTGAAAAAATGGGTTTGACAAATGGGTTTGTCAAAATTCTATACCAACACAATATTTAAAGTCTTGATTTAAAGAGTAGACAGACATATACTTACCAACCAGCGACCATTATTTGAGGGATGATAGAAAGATGCAATACTTTGGAATAATCCAGCCAAATGCTTTTGTACAAGCTTGCTTGGTCCACCCTATCCAAAAACAGAGAGAACACAGCTATTTAATACAATACAATTCTGAGCAGTGGCTCAGTGGTTAGAATGAAGTACTGCAGGCTACTTCTGCTGATCACCGGCTGCCAGCAGTTTGGCAGTTTGGGTCTCACTGGCTCAAGCTTGACTCAGCCTTCCATCCTTCCGAGGTCGGTAAAATGAGGACCCAGATTGTTGGGGGCAATATGCTGACTCTGTAA
>JANHJO010007231.1:282180-305146 GCA_032468235.1 Pseudoxyrhopus heterurus | reverse complement strand
CACCCTAAACAAATTTAGTAACCTATCACCTTATATTAAAATAGAACAAAGGATCTCTTCTTCTTTTATCCCATCTCTTATCTATAAACAAATCCTTAAAACCTCATTGTTCAATCCTGATCAGCAAGTGTCCATTAAGGGTCATAAGGTATAATAATATATCTATTTTAATCTTAACCAACTTTATATTTCCTCCTTTGACTTTTAATAATCTTAATCCCTTAATCCCTTCAAATAATGTCCTAGGGATTTGATTTTTTTCAGGAGCCATAGTGGCACAGCCATAGAATGCAGTATTGCAGGCTGACTCTGCCCCTAGCCAGGAGCTCGAATGTGACCAGCTCAAGGTTGACTCAGCCTTCCATCCTTTAACAAGTCTATTTTGTAAATCCACTATAGAGAAGTTTTATTTATTTATATAAGCAACTCAAGGCAGCAAACATATCCAACAGACATTCTTTTCCTGTTTTCCCCACAACAACAACCCTGTGAGGTGCATTGAACCGAGACAGAATGACTGGCCCAAGATCTGGCCCAAGAACTGGCTTTCATGAGTAAGGTGGGACTTGAACTCATGATCCCTTGCTTTCTAGCCTAGTGCCTTAATCATTAGGCCAGTCTTGATTTGTTATCTGTAAATCTCTTTTAATTGTTAAGACATCAGTTACTTTCATTTGCATATTCAGTGCAGCATCTTTTTCCATATAATTCTTGTACTCCATAATTTTTAAATCACTTTCAGATCAATTTCATTCTTTCCCCATAAAACTTGTAAAATGTATAGCAACTTCTAAACACCCTCATTCTATAGAGGCAGGCATTTTTAAAATTAACTTCTGAGTCCATTGTTCAAAAATATCCTTCAATGTGTACAGTATTAAATATTTTGCCCCGCTCTATATTAATAAGGCAAATTTAAGTGTTCTTTTCCTTTAATTGTAATCTTTGTTCTTTCTAGATTCCTTTAGTATCCAACCTTCAAAGTTTCATCCTATCCATTTTTTTAAAACAGAATTCAAAACAAAAGCATTTTCCGATGGGAAAGATTCTTATAACTAATTACAGAATCTTACCGTAATTCAAATCCATCTGGACCCTTAATTTAGTTGTAACATTCCAAAATCAAAGTCTAATTGATTTGCTGTTTACTTCAACAGAAAAAAAAACTAAACTTGTATTTAAAACTTCTTTTGCTACATAATGAAGAAAACTCATCCAGTGCTATAAAGTGTGTTGATTCAAAGATTCTTAATAACTGAAAAGCAGCTAACAATTTCCAAAAGTAGTTAGAACAGGAATTATTCAAACTTAGTGTCTTTCTGAAGGCAATGACTGCAGTTTGAGGGAAGAATAGCTTTCCCTTGTCTCCCACAGTTCTAAGGTTGCCACAGATTACTGTGTTACGATGTCCTCAGGAGGAGCAATTGTATGGAGTACTTGAGTGATCTCAAGTCCTTTCCTTGCCTGGAGAGAAAATTCAAAAAGATGGTCTACTTGCCAGCTCTTCATGCTGCAACAGTTGTCTACTGAGTCTTCTCTGGAAGTCCTACAGCACAGGCTTCCAAGAGCATAGTTTATATTGGGGTTGATAACCTGCAGTCCACAAGCCTCTTTTTTTGTGATTCTAGATAACCCTTAGACCACACCACCAAATTTCATCCGTGAATTACAGATAAATCAGTGACTCAGTTTTCCTGAATTTTGAAGCAAACACTTCAGAACTGCGACATGCTAAAATTGCCTTGTTTGAAAAGACAAAGGAAAACTTCAACCTCCGTGCACACATACAAAAGAAGTACATTAATTTCATATTAAGCACTCTAAATACTGTCTGTAATTTTATTAATCTTTGTAATGATTAAAACACTTGAGGCTCCTTGACATTTCCATTTTTTCGTAACTGAATTTTAGAAGTCGGTTAGGAAAAAACTGACATTTATGTTGACATTTGTGTTGAGTAACTAAACATAAATAAAAGTTTAAAATATGAACCTTATTAAATATTTGCCATGATTTGGCAATAACTAGTTAAACTGGACCAGAATAAGAAAGGCCTTATTTCCTAAGCATACAGTCTTGATCATATTTGTAGGCAGGCATACAAACCTCCGAAACTGATTTTAAATTATTTTAAATTGCAGACAGACTGTTATAGATGAAGGTACTGCTTGTGATCCCAGACCACTGTAGATGTTAAAACTGTTAGTGCATTTTCTGTACCCAATCAGTGCAAATCATTATTTCACAGATAACTATGCAAGATCTGTTCTATTGAGTTAGAATCGCTATTGACAAAAATAAATAAATAAATAAACAAACAAACAAACTCCTGGTTTAGCTTCTCTGGCCAGCAATAAATCTAAAACTCCCAAACAGCATACTAGGTAGTTCAGAGGGAATAATATACAAGAATAGTTATAAACTTCCATGCATTAAAATTCAGCTCTCTACTGAAGGTACCCTTTTTGTTTAATTTAGTTTAATTCATTTGTTACTACAAAACTACCTCCAGACATTGATTTGACAAGCAAACAGCATCCTTTTGATAAGATGAAGGTAAAATTGGTCAAATGGGTGGAAATTTTGTGTGTGAGAGACCCAGTCATAGCTTCAGAGAACAGTCTTGCCTTAGAATGTGTGTGCCTCTAAATATACGATATGAATATTATTTTGGCTAAAATGAAAAGTTAAATGGTTATCTTAAATGTTATAAATTAACCTGGAATAAAGTCTTTGTTCTCTCTTTAAATTTGCAGTCTGTGGAATACTTATTATCCTTCTCCAGTAGCACTACTGCCTCTATTCATATACTGAAAAGAAGGAAATATTGGGGAAAGAGAAGGAAGAGATTTTTTATAGATAGTAGGACTCATTTAGTCATAATGATTCCTATTTTCTGCTCATCTAACTACTGGGGCCTGAGATATCAGTTCAAGCATCTAAAGGTGCTGAATGCCAAATCAATATTTAAGGAGAGGCAACATTCATGAGTTCATGAGCCTTCTGTATGTTATAAGACTTCATAATATATCAAAGGAAAGATATACTGATAACATAGGTAAAACAGAGCCTACCTCCAAAGAAAAATATCTACAAAAAAAAAAAGAAATGCAAGTAGAAAAATTGTTATGAAGTGATATCCTTTCTTAGGATTAGTTATCTGCAAAATAAAACAACCATTTATAAAACAATCAGTGAACTATGAGGGACAATCCAGAGGGAAAAAATCAGCAATTGAGGGAATTTCTTAAATGACCTTGAAATGATAAATCCAAAGAGAAGCTGAACTATGAAGCTAATTATTAAGCACATTCAAGGACAGGCTGGAAGAATGTGGAAAAATACATGCAGCTACCTCAATTCATGAGACCAGCAAATATGAAGAACATTTTAAATGTTCTTAATGCAGTTAACTATACACTAACTTAGACAATTCAATAGTTGCACTAAGAAACTCTATGAAATAATCACATATTAATTAGGATGAAAGGGGAAGTTCCTTTTTCTTACTATCTTTTTATGGAGATTTTCCAATTTTTTCCCATACTTTTTATTTTATGTATGTATATGAAGTATGTACAAGTAGTCCTCATCTTACAATTACAATTGAATTGGGACCAGAGTTTCAGTCATATGTCACTGAGGTTGAAAGTCAAGGCAAAAAAATGCAAATAGTAAAGATCTTACGAAGCTGAAAAGACATAATTTTCTTCCTTTTTAAAGTTTCCTTTGAAAAGAAACTCACCAGAAACTGGTAGATTTGCATAACTCACAGCTGAAGTAGTGACTGCAAAACATCAACTTCTGCGGTCTACAGTGGAAACTCGGTTCACGCCCGCAATCCATTCCGGGACCGCAGGCGTGAACCGATTCGATCACGTTCTGAAGCAACCGAATCACACATGCGCAGAAGGGAAAACAGTGTGGAAAGACTCTTTCCGTGTCGTTTTCTTTTGTCGTGAACCAAGTTTTGAATCGTGAACTGATTCAAAACTCGGGAGGAAATTTTATTCATGTTGTGAATCAATCGCGAATGGAGGCATTCGTGGACCAAGGTTTCACTGTACTCATAAAAATCAGGTGTTCAAGCACCTTTGGGTAATATCTGTTCCAGAGACAATTTTGGCAGTTTGGATCTCACACCCAGCTGCCTTTTCGACCATAAGACTCCCACAATCCGCAGAGCAGAGAAAAATGTGCCTTGCCTCATCAGCCTAAAGTTTTCTTTTGCACTTGTCATACAGTCCTGTCCAGTCTCTGTAAGCATACTATTCTAACAAAAATAATGGGACAGGGACTTTTGGAAATTCTAGTATTTGATGAAGAACAGTGCCATAACTTTTTCCCATTTATTTAGAAAACACAAAGTAAGCAAGCTCCTGTTGATTTCACCATATTATTTAGTTAAGATTATTTACTAATAAACAAGGCATGATAACTTCTATTCCAAATCTTTCTCAAGACTGTCTTTCTCAATATATTTGCAACTTGAGATTAAAAGGGCATTGCAACATATTTTTTCCGTATTCAAGATTGCAGCCTAAATTTCCTCCTACTGCATTTTCAAATTATGTTAACCTAATCAGTACATCTACATGGCTGTTTCTAACACCTGACCTATATTCTACTTTAAGGATATTGTTGGCATTGTTTCTGGTACAGTGTGGCACAGCTACCTCCTTTGACTCTGATTGGCAGGTACGTGGTCTCTTCCATCTACCTATAATCCTTAGAAGTTCATCAGCATTGAGTAGCAGGTCCACAGCACAGTTGCCTTTTCAAGCCTTCAGTGAGTCTTCTTCTGAATCTCACCCAATTTACTTTCTTTAGCAATCTCCTCTGGACGTCACCTGAAGCTAACAAGGCTTTGTCATCCAATATGATATACCATCCTTTCTAAGTTAGAAAAACCAGCCGACATTACTTTTCATTAAAATAACAAATTTTCAAAGCCATTGCTGCCTAGATCAATATTAGAAGCCAATCTTTACAACTTCTACATCAAAGTTCTCCTAGTTCTCCCTTTCCTTTGTGGAAAAAGAAATCTAGCTTAACAGCTCTTTCTCCCACCACATTTTCATATGGAAAACTAAACTATCACTTCTGTTTATCTGCTTACTAGAACAAAGTGTTTGTTGGGGTTTCTGCATGGATATGTGAAGTGTTAGTAAGAAGCCTTGACTGAATCCGAGCTGTCACAAGGAGATTAAAAAACTTGAATTCACTGTATTATTTTTTAAACTTTGAAATTTAATATTACATTAGTAACAAGTCACACATTACACTAAGTGTGCCAAAGATGCCAAACTTATTCAACCACATCAGTGACAGAAACTTAATTAGTCAGATTTCTGCACATGGCAAAGCATTCCAAAAGGCCCCTTAATCTTAGAAGACATTTCAAGGCTATTTTCATTTTTGAAAAATGCAAGACATTATTAGTACAATAAGTTTTTTCCTCTTCTTGAGGTTCTGGCAATTGAGCAACCTCACAATATCTGGACATAGGCCTTGGAATGTGAACCAAAAGCAGGACGCTAAGTGGACTGGTTTGTTAAGGCTCAGAACTTCAAAATAATTTTGCTTCAGAGTTTTTATTATAGTTGGTACAACAAATTAATAAAGTTTCAGAATTTCTAGCATCAGAATTTTATCAAGAACTGAATTAAGCAACAATATTGATAGAACAATACTGCTTCACTGAATAAATAATTTTGACTGAAAAAAACCCACTAGACTACTGTTTCTAGAGAAGCAATTTTTAGGTGAATTAGTAAAATCTTGTCTCTTAAAATTTAGCATTCAAAACAAAAAGTATCAAGGCAGTACAATAATAATTATTACATGTGATAGTAAAGCCCAAGTTCACAAACATCAGCTTTAAATGAAATAGAACATCATATAAAATGCTACAAAGCAACTTACTTAAAACCTTTGTGATGGCACTCTGGAGGAAGAGTGGTAGGTAGAAACAGTTCAAAATAAGTGATAGCTTTTTGCATCGTAACATCAAAAGGGCACATTAATGGCCGCCATTCGTCTAACATCTCTGCTGTGGCACTCTCTGGGAAATAACTAACAAGAAGAAGGATTTTTGCATCAATATGTATTACTTACTTATTTATAAGTAATCCCTATCAATAAATCTGAGATACATTCATTAAGAAACAATAATAAGATATAAGAATACAAAAGTACACATTAAACGTGTTTCTGAGACCAAAGATCTACTAGCTAGATATTCACAGAATGGAAATAAAATCACTGCAGTTGCCAGCTTTGTCTCATACAGTAGAATCCTCTCCCAATAAAGGAGAATATTTGTAGCTCAGAGTTGAAATGAGGGGTCCTTGGTGCTCTCTGAGCCTGGTTGTTTTCTTGGAGACGTTTCACTAATAATGTTATCTACTGTAGTTCAGGTAATGAACTGTCTGCAAGAAAACAACTAAGCTCAGAGAGAACCAAGGCTTTTTAGAAATTTTTAGAAATATTCTCTTTTATACGTCTGTCACAATTAAATGAGTCAAAAATATGTCCTACGTTCATGCTCCTTGTTTTCTGAAATAAAATCTAAAGCATTGTATAGCTAATTTCTTAATAGAAACTTTCTCATTGTATTTTGCATAATCCTTTGAAATAACTTTGTGATCCATCTATAGTATTTCAGGGCAACTGCAAGGAATCAGAATTTCTCCAGTTCAAATAAAAACACTGAAATCACTGAAGTGCTATCTTCTATAAGGTGAGCTAATGCAGGCATGATAATTATAAGATACATGCATTGTAATTTCTGCAATTCTGCAAATTTTAAAACACTTTAAAATAATGCAAGAGATACCTTGAAATATAATCATGGAAATTTAAAAGTCAAATAGTCACTTTATCCGGCCCCTTGTTGTCCCTCATATATAAAGTAGGGATAATTTTCAGTAATGGGAGATTTCCAAACTTTTTTTAGCTAAACCTTGTTAGCATTCTATGCAACCTATTTGACACAATTTTCTACTCCACCATTGAAGGTACAACTTAACCAGAGGACTCATGTTACTGGCAATAAGGCCCTAGGAATGCATAGTTTTTTTAATTTCATAAAGAAGACAGCCACATATGTGCAAGGTAGTCTCACTATCAAAGAGTTTAAAAAGTACATAAAAATTGAAAATGGTTAAAGTACTTACAGTCGACAGTTTTTCACAAGAGTCTTCAAAACACTTTCTACTGAGCTAAAAGAAGAGCAAAAAAGGAAAAAAGGTAAATAAATTACAGTATGCTACTTTATAAGAAGAATAGTTATATAATTATGCAAAGCCTAAGATGGTATTGATTCATTTTCCCGTTATCTATGTACATGCAGCAGTTAATTTTAGTTAAAGATACATATTTAGTTACAAGTATTACACTTGATTTTTGACTTCGTTTCTATTTCCCCTAGAGTACTGCTTGGGCTACATATGGAATCATGTTTTTCCTTGTATCCCAAATACTACACTGAGTGTGTTTCAGTTTTTAAAAACAAAAAGTCACATAATAGTAAATCAGGTTTAAAAATATAACTGAGTAAACTGCATCATACATGCAAACTTACTTGCCAATTATTTTCGCTGTTAACATATTTTGAGATGTTACATGTTTTTAAAAGCCTTATCTTATTATGTTCAAATGAGATATCCCTGAAGAATTATTGTGTATATTGACAAGAGCATTCAAGAGCGCTCAAGCAATGGCTTATTTCAAAATGCTCTATAATACGGATTATCTAGTCTTATTTCAAGCTGTTTTCTGGTGCACTTTTGGCACTGAAACCTCTTAACAGTTTGTCAAATTATCTTCTGGACTGGTTACCTACACTGAGATAAATGCTTTACATGATTCTGATCTCATCTGATGCATATTTTTCAAAAAGTATTGAGGAACTAATCTGATTTTTTTCATAAAATAATTTTGCTACCGAGTTCCACACTGCTCTATTTGTTTTCCGTGAATTCTAACAGTCTAGCAATTAGAAAAACAAATCTAAAAATTTGGAGTATAGGATTATCAATATCCTTGTAGCAATCAGATTTTTCCTCCTATCTAGTTCAAACATGACAGCTCAGTTATATAGTATATATTGTTGGAATTCACATAAAAGGAATACATTTAAGTAGAGTATGTCTTTGTCAAGAATTAAAATGGCACATACATTTCAGAGTGTCTCCTATCAGATCTTTTGAGGTGTCAGAAGCATATATCTTAAGATAAAAATGACTCTGCTATAGGAATTCATGCTTCTGGAAAATTATGGTTCTATTGTAAACCATAAGTCTACCTCTGCAAAGGTGAAATTTTCATCTACCTGAAATCTTCAAATAAAGTGATATCATCCACAATACACAATACACATTTCCTAGATCTCATTACATTAGTGAGTATTAAAAAAACATGCTGTTAACTAAAAATATCTCTGCAATCGGATTTTTGAAGATCTAAATGGTTAAGGATCAAAGTATTTTAACAATTCACTTTTCCTTTATTAAACTGCATATTTCATAGACTAACTAAGACAGGTTCCTATAAATACAGTTAGCTGTGTTGATGGACCTTTATTACCATAGTGTCATATCTCTGAAGCGCTTTCCCCAGAAATACAGACTGTATCACAATAACTGTAATTTTAAAATATTTATCCTTAGATATTCTCTCTCTCTGGCAGTGTATAGTTGCTACTGATTTCTTACTACATTTAACAATTATTTGGGAGCTTCTAATATTGAATTAATTTTGAATTATTTAAAAAGTTTTCCAACTAAAAAGGATTGGCAGAAACATTTAAAAATAAGAAAAAAAATAAAAACATTCTTTACTGATTTTTCATGCACTTGTTTCTTTAAGGTTTTTAAGCAGGAATAGTGGTACATTTTAGAAGATTGATTTTATTTTTAAAAATCATATACATGCCATTTCTTTATTTTAACGATCTTAGTCTGAGTGATACCTATGACTTACTAGAATTAAGTAGCAGTACAAAAATAAGCAACATTCTCCTGGCACAATAATAATAAGATTAATATTCAAACTTTTACTGCACTGCACTCAAGAGAGTGTTAAATTCTGTCTAGCATAAAAGCCATTTTCATTCAGACCAGCTCATCTGAAAAAGAAACTTACTTTTGGCTACAACAATAACTCAGTAATGGTTTTCTGCCTATAAAATAATATCCTACGGCTTAGAAGGATTCTAGGAGTTAAATTACCTAAGAGGGAAAAATGTAGAAGCAAGAAGCTAAACAAAAGCTAACTGTAAAGCCCTTGCTATCCAAACTCTTTTTTTTTTTAAATCATAAATACTTGATAAAACAAAAGGCAGTTCTGTCTCTGAAGTCAGAGAACATTGCTAAAAAAAGTATGACTGCAGACTCTGGAGATAATCATAAATGCCCACCGGTTGCAAAAGATTTAAATTTTGTTCACATCACTGTGGAGATGCTGTAACTGTTTTAAATGTGACAACTGGTCGTAAAATTATTTTTCAACCTGGTGTAATTTTGAATGGTTTCTAAACAGGGCAGATGTTAAGCAAGAACAACCTGTATATGATAAATAAGCCATGTTGCTTTTCTATGGGAATTGTTAAGTCCCACTATTTTTTCCCCAAGTTCACCATTGTACAATTCCAAAAACCTAGTCCATCAAGGGGCTGTGTTCAAGATCCATCTACTTAATCTTCCAAGGAAAGATAGTGGAAGGGAAAGGAAGTGTGAGTGGCTGAAAATACAAGGCACTCCATTATATAACCTGCTGCCAAGCTTCCAAAAATGATTGGTTGAAGCATCCAAGCCATGCCCAATACCACCTGCTGAATTGAAGAAGCCACTGATGTAGTAAAGCCTTGCCAATATTCTCCTGGATCCAGGCAGCGGTCACTGAATTCTCAAATCTTAGACTCAGATGATGTCGTGTCATACAAATTTCAGTAGTAAGAAGGTATGACTGAGTTAGTTAGTGGCTGACAAGGTTAAGCAAGCTGAGTGAATGCAGTGAGTGAGCATTTGTCTAAACTGTTAATCTTTTTACATAACAAAGAATCTGTTATACTACATAACGGCAATTAATTACATTTTAAGACTGGAATCCTAAAAATATTTAAGTTAGTGTGTATTGTTATCATAAACTGAATTTCAGGTATAAACTAATGTTATTTTAAATTCAAATAACTCTTATTCTACATTTTTAGTCATTCTATCAACCTATGTATTGAATTAAATTCATGCATTTCTAGAACATTCTACAAATTATGCCTAAAATCAAGTATGATTTATGTTAGGCATCTTAACTATAACTTATTTGTTAAACAGGCAATTAGCAAGTAGCTATAATTTTCAGCCACTTCACACACAATATTTTTAATTGTAATTCAATTTAAATACAGTGCGACATTCCCATAAATTGTGGTGTCATGTTAACATTGGATTTTTCAGTTTTATATGCAGGTACATGACAAATGTTACAACTGAACAGGCCATGCACAAAGAAAACATAGGCCAGAGCTACATAAAAGCAAAATAATTGTCCTTACCACCTATGTAAAACATTAAGCACAAATGTTTTAGGTGAAGACAAGCCTGGTCGACATGAACTGAACATAAAGAAAAAAAGATTTTAAAACAAAATAATGAAAAAAGCAATTGTAGCATTTAAACCAAGTAATGTTAAAGCCACAAAAATCATTATTCATAATCCTTTTATTTTTAATTCATTCTTCCAAATTCATCCAAAGTGAAATATAAATTGTAAGCAATGTTGTCAGAACACCATGAAAGAAAAAGTCGCACTGCACCATTTAATTTCAAAACCAGCCAGCCTGAAAAACGGAAAGGTTGCTTTGGCATTTATTGCTTTCCCTTTAGTCCCTTTTCAGTTTTTATCTAGGAATCTGTTGCTCAAAAGCAGACTAAGCACTAAAAATATTATTTAGTATTTCTTAATTCAGTTTGCCTGACTGAGGGCAAAATTATTAACCTAGAAATAACTTGGAAGTAAGTACATGTCTTGCCAAATAAGTTAAAAATTCAATGATTAGTATCACTGTTTAAAAGACTGTAAGCAGCAGCAAGGCTAGAAATGTGTTTGTTTCAGACACTGCCCCTTAGCATTAAATAGCTAAATATTCTAAGAGTAAAATTACTATCCTGAATAGGATAAACTCCTGCCATTCAAAGTTGAGAAAGGAATTTTCCTCATAGAGGTAGACAGAAGCAATGTTACATGTTAAATCAGATAAAACCAATTCAATAATATCTGCTTTGATGGCATCAGCTATGTAGGGCTTAAAGAACTTTTCTAGCCTTAGAATCCATAATGCTGTTGCCTAAAAATGCAATAGATTAAAACTTGATCATTACACATGCAAAGCGCATTTAAAATATGCCTTGTCTCTACCAAAGCATTAGTTTCCAAAAGTGGATAGACTATAGTTTTGTGCAGGCATTCGGTCTACTCATACAAGGGCTAAAAGCAGGGAAGAAATATGGCCAAATGCATTCCCAACTCTCAAAGTTCTCATTCTTCAAATCTATGACCTATGTACACTGAATAAAAAGCACAAAGGAAGTTTTTATTTGCTGAGATAGTATTTACATACCCATATTTCCTAGTACATTAAACTCTCCAGTAAACCTACAAAGTGTTTGCATAAGGCTTATGTACTTTTCTATTTTGGAATATGAATGGTCAGTTTTAATTTCATATCTTATAAAGTCTGAAAAATATTTTTCTCCAAAATAGAGCTATCATATCTGGATTATAAAAATCCACAAAGAACGTTTAAGTTTTTGCTGGCATTAATGATCCCTTGGATTTTTGTAATTCAAATTCGGGAGGAATAACCTTTTTTTTAAATAAAGTATTCCTTTAATGAAATATAACCACGTTGCTTATTTGTGAACCACAAATTAAAAATGGGGGAAAAAACCAGAAGAAAAATGAACATCTGCCACAAAAGAAATATGAAATTATTTAAAATTTATTTTAGATTCAGATCAGTGAAAGAAAACATATAAATTGCAAGCAACAAAATTCAACCTAAAAACAGTGTGAGGATATTGTGAAAATAAAACAAAACCTTTAAAAACTTACTTTGGAAACCAATTTAATCCAAGATGTTCTGTCTTAGAATACAATATACGTTCCAGCATTTCATAAAGTGGTCTCCAGGGCAATTCTAAATCATCTCTTGACAAAAGTTCTTTTTTTCTACGTTAAAAAACACGCATATAGACAGGAATTGAATTTAAATCATTATTCACTGAAAATTAAGCTGACAATTAAGCTGACAATATTCTAAGCAAACCTCTTAGAGTAACTGTATAAAATTGAAGATCCAGATCTAACTCTTACAAAAGTATAAAAAAGGTTATTTTAATCAGGATTACCTGTTAATCAAACTTTCAAATATATTGATTATATCTAGATTTATGTATGACTAAGGGGGGAGGAGAAATGTAATGCTAGAAAACTACAACATTATCCAACTATTCATTTACAGTATTTCTGGTTGAGATATCAATATTACATCAAAACTGGTACTCAACATACTCATTGATCCTTTTCTATCCTTAAACTAGCGTAAACCAGTGTAATTTCGGACAAGATAAATTACAATGTGGATATATACATCTAAAGATGATAAATGCAAAAATTAGAATATATAGTGGTTGGTTTTTAATGCATTTTGAAAATGCAAGGCTGTACCACTATATGATCAAGTCTCTAATCTTTCCCCAAACTTAGGAAAAAAGTAAGAGTGCTTGCTGCTTTAGTCTGGCTAGGTTTTTGCTACATCTGATTACCTATATAAGGCCAGCATGAAACAAAATACCAATCAAACCTGATAAAATTTGTTGAATCTCTTAGTTTTAACACTAACTATCCATATCTCCAGCTATGGATCATTATTGATATAGATAGAAGAATGGAGTAAAGCAAAACTTACTTCAGCAAGTTTATTAAAAGTCGAGCAAAACCTTGCATCATGCTGATCTCCAATTTTGGAATAGTTACTAGTTCATACAACAGCTTAATGAAAAGAACATGATCTTCTTTACTAAACTTTCTCCCATACAGCCGGAGATACCTGTAAAAAATAAAATTTAAAATACTCTAGATAAGGTATTTCATTTTATCAACATCCTCATGTTAGTGTATATAATGCAAAAAAAGTAAATATAATCAAAATGAATGGAAAAGTACAAAAAACAAATACTAGGTATAATAAAATTATTCACAGTGAATTCATGTCAAGACAACTTACAAATGTTATCTAAATGCAGACCCATTAAGGTATTCCTTTTGGGGGTTCTACAATATGCAAACGACAGAAAAAGAATAATAGCAAGCCACAAGAATTAAAAAGGAGGAAAGAAGAAAGTATATCTATATCTAATTTATGTTATTCATTATATCCATTATGTTATTCATATACTATTCACACAAACCATCCTTACTTTTCCATACTCATACACCACCTCATATATTGCCTTTTCTTTAACCTCTTTTGAGAATTTCAATTTCATCTTTCATGACTTCTTATATTTGCACTGTAGCCAACAGACACTCTAAAGTTACCATAAGAAAATTATGTTTGTATTTATTCATAAATATATTAAATAATCAAGGGGAAATCCCATAACTTTCTTTCACTCCTTGATCAATGTTGAATCATTCTCTAAGCATTCCATTAACTCTCAAACATGGTTTATTTCAACTGTGCACTATTCCTATCATGTTCGGTTTCTAGCCATTGATCTGCATATTCAAGCAAATCATTCACAATTTCTATTTTACCACTGGCTTTAAATCAACAAACATAATAAACTTTCTCACATTCATACATATGTCAAAGGTCTGTAGAAATTCTTTGAACTATATACCCGCCTTGTATTTTGTAGATGTCAAGAAGTAACCAGATGGGCAGTGTGTTGAGTGAGCTAGTGTGGATGGTTTGGGTTTTGTTGATTTTTTTATCCCCCCTCATCCACTCTAGTGTTGTGGGAATACTCCATTGAGTATGGCACATCTGGAGAAAACCCGACTCTGAGGGACCTGAGGTTTTCCCCACCCAAATCAAAACCCCAAAGTTCTTTCCCCCAGGTCACACGTCCATCACATGGTCTAATCAGGTCGCAGCCCCAATTCTGGCTGGCTTTTGTCCATGCCTCTCCAACGCCTGGTCGAGCGTCCTTGGCTCCCATAGGAAAGAATGTTATTTTGCCTACACATACCCAGCTATCTCTATCTCCCCACTCAGGTTCCCACAGCTTCAACTGGCCTTACTGTGGCAGCCCTGAAGATGCTCCCAAAATGGCTTCAGGGCTGACACTGGGTCTAAAAAGAAGGTGGCAAAGTGAGCAAAAAGTACAGAAGCAGAGGAAAGGAGGAGGCAAAAAGAGTGAAGAGAGCAAAAGCAGCGGAAAACAGGAAGCAAAAAGGAGCAGCAAAGGGAGTGAAAAGGAATGCAAAGGCAACTGAAAGGAGGTGGCAAATCTGCCCAGCCCCTGAGCAAAGAGGCAGTGTGGTATGGTAAGAAGTGTGAAGTGGCTCAAGGAGATGCAGGAGGCCCGGAGAGGCCTGGCGTAGTCCATGCACAAGTGTGTCTCCGCTCAGGGAGAATCTGCTCTCTGCTCAGCTGAAAATCCTGCTTGGATTTCAGCAGGGAGGATTTTCAGCCCCGCCCCCTGAGAGGAGAAACACACGTGTGACCTCCCAGAGTTTCCCCCACCCCCCTGAGATACCCTGCACTCCTTACCTGCGATTCTGTCCACTTAATAAATTATGAGACCACTTAACTACAATTGGGAGTACTACCATAGGATTCTTGTTGTTGGGATAAGCAGACACATATTATCTTGATTAAGAGCCACTTTGTTCAATGACTGAGATTCTGGTTCCAATCATAGTCGTACGTCAAGGACTACCTGTAGTTTTTCATACTGATTTCTTTCATTTCTTTCCATTTCTTCCCCAAATCCATTCCTGATACTATCAACTAATGGTTCCCCCTTAAACAAATAAATAACCAGAACCTCTTACACACTCTCTCATTCATTCTGTTTTATTGCACATAATCATTTAATCATGCTTTTTGATTCATTCCTTTTCCATTTGTACTCATGGATATACACATACACTTAAGCCATATACTTGAAATGAACATATTTTTTCTAAGCAGATTATCACCATTCTCATTCATCCTTGAGTTTCTGAATTGTTCAATACATTTTCTGTACTGCATGTCACTTAATCAAAACCAAACCTGCATTGCATTAATTCAGAATATTGAATACTATTTCTAACAACTCATCCCTGGTTCTTCACTATTACCATTCAATATAGTGTAACAGCCTATTATCACTAACTTATGAACTCCTGCTTCCATACACAATCATAGCAATTCTGATGACACCATATATACATTCCAGAGTGTACTTAATTTTCCTGAATGTATTAATCAATCTCATTTCTCAAGAGATTGATTACTTTCATCCAGGTCTAGTACATCATATACATTCCATAGAGTATTTAACTTCCCTGTATGTATTAATCTCATTTCTCAAGAGATTGATTACCTTCATCCAGGTCTAGTACATGATATACATTCTAGAATGTATTTAACTTTCCTATATGTATTAATCAATTTAATTTCTCAAGAGACTGATTACTTTCATCCAGGTCTAGTACATATTGCGTCTCAGTTTAAGTTTCACGGTTACACAATACTTTTTAATTTTATTAATTCGTTCAATAACATTATTATATACTCCTCTTACATTGCAAATGGCATTATTTCATGTGTCATGGTCATCATCAGATGGACTCATAGTTATTAAACTCTGCCATCCATATTGGCTATGTCAATGAAGTTTTTCATGTACCACTTCTTAGTAAAATAAAAAAAAGTGTGGCCTAGTTACCAGCTTTAGGAATACCCATGCTACAGGCAGATCTCCTTTGCTAATCAGTTTTAGCATATGTTGGTCAGTATGCTACAACCAAAACAGAAGCCCACATATGCTCCAAGAATGGTCACACTATTCTATGCAACCAAGTATCCCTAATTTAGAAACTACTTCAAAAGCAAAATACTGTTATCCACAGCCTATCAATTGGGAAGTATATGGTAATATACTGAGAAACATTCAAGATGCTCCAGCAATAGGACCAAACAAACAACATCTTTATTAAGTGACAGAAAAATTCCATAACAAATGAGTGTGCTACCACAGAAAAGGTGAGATTTTTTTCCCCAGTCACTTATCTAAGGCAGGAAAGAACCCATAAAAAATATTGGATGACAAACATAATAAAGTATTTATTATACACTTGAATATTCTTGTCTAAAAAAATAAGCTGAACTATGATATTCACTGGAAATCAACATAAAAGCTATGAAATATTTCAAAAGATGCTTTAAAACAACAGCTTATAGCTTATCCTAAATATGTGAATTCATTTTGAAGGACATTTTTGTAAGTCAAAAAATGGAAACCAACTTTTTATTCTCAGCAAGTTTGCAAAGAAATAAATATTCTGAACCTCTTAGGTTTGCAAATCACTACTGTAATCCCCGAGACAACCAAAGCTGTCTCTGCATTCATCTGCAATGTTTTCTAATATCATAATATCTGTGTTTCTAGTCAGTAAAATACCTTTGCCAACATTTATATATTTTATTCACCAAACTACTGGAATTAAACATACAACAGAAGAAAAAATAAAATAAGCTGGCCTTTTTATTATAAGAAAGTACATGCTATTTCAATTAGCAAGCTTACTTAATGTATTCATTTTGTATATCTTTGGAGACAGTAATGAACTCCAGTAAAATATAGAGGGATTAGTGTTAGGGTTAGGGTTAATTAGTGTTAATTCAAAAACTGATAATGGACAGAACTGCTATTTGAAATATCCTGTTCTTTGTTTTTAGTACTCGTTATTTGCAGTTAGTATATGCTAAATCTATGTTATTTGGCTCAGTTTTTAACTTCCTTTAGTATCATGTTATTAAAATGCTTTATGTTCATGTTCTCTAGCAAATATTTTCCTTCAGGGATCATCTTATTAAACAAGCAGTGAACCCTTATACAAAGGTGTTGACTAGGAATGCCAACATTCAAATGTGCTATCAAATTGCTGTTCCCTCTAGGCAGTTTTTTTTTGTTTGTTCTTTATTCTGTCACATCAAAAAGTGAATGGGAAGAGCAAGACTGTGCGGTTTCTAAATACAATTTCAACATTCAAAAAACACTGCATGTCAGTTCGTATTCCTAGCTGTTTTTAATTAACAAGAACTTTTTTTAAAAAAATAGAAAATAATTAAAAATAAAGATACCTTAAGTATATATTTTTTTAATTTCGATACATTCTCTCTAGAGGATGTATCTGTTGAATTGGACATACTGCCAATTCAACCTCCGTGCATGAGAATTAATGATCAAAATATACCTAAACTGTTATTTGTAAACCAACCAGTCACTCAGGTGAGATACCTTAAGTAGTATAGTAAATAGAAAGATGGATGGATGGATGGGTGATTTACACGATAGGTAGGTATGTACTGTAGGTAGGTAGGTGGGTAGGTAGGTAGATATGTAGAGAGAGAGAGAGATTTATAATAATATGCTTAAACAACACAGGAGTAAACTATTTCCATATGCTGCCAAGAGGGAATCTTCACCTTTGATATATATTACAGCAAGAGGTTTTTAATTATGAGTTAAGAACCTCTAGACACTCATGAAGCCAGATAACTGGCCCACAAAGTGAACAGGTTGCAGAGCTGGAGGCAAGCTAGCAGGGCCATTATAAAGCCAGATTCAATGTCAGCAGTTATCAGTCCTCCCTGGTAAATCAGATAGGATACATGACCTAATTCTAAGAATAAGCTAATTCTACTTTATTGTAAAGCTATATTAACAAAATCTTGCAAATTTGAAAGTACAGATCTCCCACCTCTCTTTTTGTATATAGCGTGATCAACTTAGGGCAAGGTGCTACCAAAGTTCCTTCTCTGACCATTAAGCAATTGTGGACTCCTCCCTCTCTTCCCTAGGCAGCTTCTCTTCCCTTCCTCCCTCAAGATCATTTCCACATACTATTACAGCAGCAAGGCTTCGGATCAGGGTTAAAGGTTAGCTGTGAGCAGTACAGGGGATCTCATAGAAGGCTTGACCAGGCAAAGTGGGATTGAGTTCTGACAGTGATATAACTTTGGTCAGGGAGAGTCAGAATAGAACTGAGATTCTTGCAGGCCCCAAGAACCAAGAAAGGCACATAGAATTACTTCTGAGCAGTTTTCTTTATTGTCCCTCACTTATGGACAAATATCTTGCCAAACTAAAGCAGCTATTTGCATTCAAGATATATTTTGACAATTGCTACATAGAAGTTGCCTTACCTCTCTTTCTCCCAACCAAACTATCTAAACACCTCAGCCACTTGGCCCCCTGGAATGCAGCCCCTTCCTCCTGGGAATCCAAACTACATTCCACCAGACTCCATCTTTCAGTCTTTTTTTCTTCAAACTCAGCCATGTTTCCTCACTAAACACATTCTTTTCAACCAGGCAGTGCAGGTTTGGTTCTGTATCTTGGGGATGGGGCACTCCAAAACTTTGCGCAACATTCTCTGAGCCCTACAAGAACCCAATCCTGCTCTTGATGGATAAACCAGCTGTGAAACCATCTGCTAACTACTTAACCAGGACCTAGATTTTTGGGGAAAATATGCTGACTCTGAAAACTGCTTAGAGAGGACTGTAAAGCACTGTGAAGCGGTATGCAAGTTTAAATGCTATTGCTATTACGAAGAAGATAAAGAACAAAATACGGTAACTATTTGATGCTAAATTGGTAATTTGGTGCACACATTACTATTAAAGAGGACTTACTAGTTTTATCATAAGTAACACACAAATCTATCATTTATCCTCATTCATATTATAAAATACTGTATACAATTAAGTTCAATAAATAACCTTAAGAGCTTCAATATTTATGGTATCTCAACTGAAATAACGAAGGCAAGTACAAATCATTTTGGATATTAAAGAACTATAAAAGAGAATAATCAATCTTGATTCTAATGCTTTAATAGTGTTGAAAATTATAGCACCAAATGCTATACAGAAGCAGAGAATAAGACTATACTTATCGTTCCCACTCTCAGTGCAGCCAGCATGTAAAGTAAAAGTTGTATGTCCAGTAACTCAGTTTTTAAAAATGTACTTGCTGTAGATTCAAGCTGATTTTGTATAAGCTCTCATGAATCTGCTCCTATATGCCAAGGCCCTGACATTCAACTATCCAGACCAAGCCATTTTATTGACCTTACAACTCCTTGCTATGCATCATGACTTCACTTTTCCCAACTAACTGTAACAAGTGCTTCATCTTCTTAACTGACCACAGGCTGTTATCTATTGCCCATGTACCAGTCAAGACATTTATCATCACAACATAAAGTTCATGAATATTATGCTTCAGATTTTAAATATTTGATCACAAACTGACATTGGAAATTGAAACTGATATATGAATAAATTAATACAGTAAATCTATTTTTTAAACACTGAAAATTCAATAATTCCATTACTTCATCTTAGAAATAAATAAAAATATAATAAACATAATGACAACTAAAATATAATTACAACATACTAGGATGTGTTAATATGGTTATCTTCTATAGTCATAGGATATTTCAGAAGCCAAACCAAATATTTGGGCACTGTTTCAGCACGTTGTGACAGCATTAGTCCATAACTCATATTAGAATGAAAACACATTCTGCTGTAAACAAGAGTCAGGGAGAACCCATGGTTACTGGAGAAGTAATGTCATGCTATATCTACTCAAGTTCAAAACATCTTTGTAAGGCAACCATGTGAGTAATTTATATTTATCAATGTAACTCTAAGAATCTTTCTTGTAAACAAAGTCACTTACAATGACAAGTCCAAGATTTATACAAAATATTAATTTGTCCAGCATACACTAACCTTTTTTTTTTACCATTATTAAGAGCACAGTGGACTAGAACCTAACCAAGGCAACAAAGAAATCCCCTCTTGTGTACACATCTTGGTTATTATGACGGCATGGTATAACTTACTTTAAAACCATTATGTGATCTGTACAAAATATACAAGTAGTCCTTGACCTATGGCTGTAATGAGCCTGCCCATTAGTTGCATGTTGTGACGGCTGTTAAGTAAGATTTCCTCGCTTAAAAACCCCCACATCTGCTGATGTGGTCGTTAAGAACTGAGCCTCTCAAGGTCTCCCACTGAGCTATCCTGTACTCCATTTCCTTGGGGTTCCCACAGCCCTTTGGCCTGCTTCCCCACCCCAATACTAGGTCCTCTTTCCTTTCCCAGCAGCTCACCACAGGACTTGGGGCTCATCACCACCACCACCTGTCACCCATCACCTATTTACCTTTTGAAGACCTCCAGAGCTCACATCGGGGAAGGAGGTCACATCACTCCATCCCTCAGTGTTCTTGGGCCATGTGGTCATGTCATGAAAATGGCACTCTAGTGGCGGCCACTTCCATGATAGGGCCACACAGTCCAGGGATGGAGCAATCCGCTCTGATTCCTTAAAATAGTCTGTGCAGTACTAAGGATTTTTCTGTAAAACCAGGAATGGAATAGCCTTCCTTCCTTACCCAACGTGAGGCTTAGGAGATCTTCAAAAGGTAAGTGTGCGATAGGTGATGGGAGGGGGAGGAGGAGGAGGACCAAACCCTGCAGGGACCCAATGGGGGATTGGGCAGAAACAGGACCAGGAACTGCAGGGACACGGCAGGATAGGATGGTGGGGGGAGATAGGCGGGGGATGCTACAACTTTCCAGCAGTTGGTTATAAGGGCAAATAACATGGAGGTGCTGCAGCGGCCATAACTTCGAAACACGATCAAAAGTATCTTTTGAGGGGTGTCTGTTGTAATTTATAGGAAGCTGTCAAGAAATATTGAAAATTATCATTTAACAGTAATCAGTAAACAGCAGCAGCAAAGCAGCAAAAAAATTTCCAAACTTTGTTCCATGGAGAGGTAATGGGTCTCAACATTATGTAAGCTAGCCTACTTGACAAAGTTTTTCCATATGATGCAGCGGTTTGCCCAACTGAAGATTACAAAGTGTCAAACAGATACAAAACTTTTAGTAGTACAGTATATAGATCCCTTAGGTTTTAGGATTTCCATAACATTCTTTAAGTTTCATATTTCTAGGCTTTCAGCAGGAAGATTCAAAGCATCTTTCTTTATTCTTAAACCTGGACAGAGGCCTTTGGTATAAGGGCTAAAATCTTTTTTCATCTGGACAGATTAAGAAGAATAGCCTAGTTAAATACATCAGTTTTACACTTTTGAATGCACAATGTAAGTTTCATAGATAAATTCAGTCTTTTGTCCATACCTACATTTTCAGTTGCTTGAAAAATATCATTGTAGCACTATAATAAACAGAATTCAGAGTGGCAATCTATTACATACAATCTATCTAATATTTATGTTCAAATGTATAGTGGGACTTTCAATAGATGGTAAACTTTTGGATGTAAATCCATATTGTTGAGTGTACAATAAACACTGCTATCTTGACAATTGTTTTTTTTAAGTGCTAGCTTTTTTAAATAAATATATTTTATTTAGAACAAAAATCAGTTATATCATAAGCCAGTCTTGACTGGAGTGTATAGAGCCCATGGAATAATAAATAAATAATAGAATAATGTTAATTTTCTTCGTAAGTAGCAGGTAACTACTATAAGTCATCTCTTCTACTGCCAATAGGAAGGATGCATAATAGTCAGTCATTTTATCATTCTTCAAAAGATAATTAAGTTTTTAATTTGAAGGACTGTGTACTAGAAAGTGCAATAAACTATTAATTTACTTAATAGTGTAAGCTAACAAACTTTTTCTTCTAAAGTCCAAATGAGGCTTACCAGCATTGAAAGATGATACTTAACAAATATTAGCCACCCAAGTACCAGCAGTTGCACATGCTGAGGTGATGGCAATTTACGTCACTTCAAGAGCCAAGTTGCAACCTTACAACTACTTATAACCTCTCCCCTGGTTGATCATGTCACTTACATAAATTCCACCAAAGCTCTGAAAATGCTGGAATAATGCAGACAAAAGTACATGAAGCATGGAAGTAAACTCACTATTTAAAGACATTAGCACAATGCAATCCTTAATACAAGCTCTATAATATCAGTGTCATGCAATTTTGTTCTAATTAAAAAAATACTGCCCATTGCCTAAGATGTCAAATGTAAAACAAATTACATTTTTTGTTCAGTTTAGGGACATAAAGCTATAAAATGAGGCAGCGTCCATTAATGTCATTTTAAGTTATAAATTTTCAGTAGGAACCAAAAGCTAAATAGAGCTTCTGGAAAGAGAGGATCAAGCATCCTTTGAGCCATCTCCAACAGAAAGTTATTGTTTCCATCCATGACCATTCACACTTTTCATTTGCTCAGATCAGCTGCTTTTATAAGTATTTAACTACAATTTCCCAAGATGTCTGTGAAGTAAACTTTTGTTTATAGAATGGATTATAAGTACTTATTTTTTTAAAAAATAAACCATCTCAAGCTCTCCAGGAGAAAGCAATTTTAAATTTTAAATAGATCTGGGAAAACATTGACAAAGGTGGAATGGTTCAGTTGCAGTCTTTCCAGATGTACAAGACCAATCGTTACTACCCTCTTATTTAAAAACAGTGGTAATGAAGACATCCATACAATCAATCAATCAATCTCTCCCCCCTCTCTCTATATAAAAGGTACTCCTTATTTTGGTAGACATGAGCATTTACTCCTAGAAAAAAAATTGCCCTGTGTGCCTGCTTGTGTGTGAGATAGATAGATAGATGATAGATAGATAGATAGATAGATAGATAGATAGATAG
>JANHJO010007231.1:220273-247663 GCA_032468235.1 Pseudoxyrhopus heterurus | reverse complement strand
AGAAAGTGCTGGATTAAAAGCAAGAGAAATTTGAATAAAAATTGCTGGAAAAGCTATTTACTTCAGAATTTTTTTTTAAGGTGAAAGAAGAGATAGAACATAGAATAATAGAATTAGAAGATACCTTGGAGGTCTTCTAGTCCAACCCCCTATTCAAGCAGGAGACCCTATACCATTTCAGTTAAATGATTGTCCAGTCTTTTTTTGAAAGCCTCAAGTGATAGAGCACCCACAACTTCTGAAGGTAAGATGCAAAAGCCTCTCTCAATAAAGGGGAATATTTATAGCTCAGGGTTGAAATGAGGGGTCCTTGGTGCTCTCTGAGCTTAGTTGTTTTGTTGCAGATATTTCATTACCTAAACTAGGTAATATCATCAGTACTAGAACTTATGATGTTACCTACTTTGGGTAATGAAACATCTGCAAGAAAAAAAACCAGCTCAGAGAGCACCAAGGACCTCTCAAAAGCCTGTCCACTACTCAGTATTAAAAAAATGTCAACAGCCAAAGCATATATAATACAATTATATGAAGGTGATTTTGCAGTGGTACAGACTCTGTTATCCTAACTCAAAGATTCTCAAGAATGGTGACTGTAGCCATAAAACAAAGAAACTTATGTTTGGGGGGAAAGCTATGGCAGATCTTAATAAAACATTAAAGAACAGCAATATCACACTAATAACAAATATACATATCATCAAACCCTTATTTTTCCAGTTGTAATATGGCTTTGAAAACAGCCAACAGAAAGACTAAGCAAACAAAAATGAATTATTATCAATTGTGGTGATGGAGAAAATTATTAAGAAAACCTAGACCACTACAAGAATTTAGTAGCAGCCTGCTTATTGTAAGCACAAATAATGAAACTAAAGCTTAAATATGTTGTACACTATGTGAAGGCAAGAGTCATAAAGAATGATCACAATACTTGGAAAAATCAAAGTCAACTGGAAAAAGAGCCAACAGGCAACAAGATGGCTATTTATTGTAACAGATAATGCAAAGGTGAGCTTACAGGAATTCATAGAAGCAGTTATGGATAGATACTACTGATGAAATAGCGTCCTTTGGGTGACAAACGAGCAAGTGTGTAATTAATAAATGAGTATTGTAATATTGTATAGCATACAATACTAACATACTAACATAGCATACAATATTAATATTTTTTTAGAAATCCAAGACCTGATAAGACCTGGTCTTCAGATGTTGCCAAACTGATATCCTTCATCACTGATCATGCTATTTGGTAGAACTGGAAAATATGGTTCAGCAAGACCTCTCACAGCAAAAACTCCTCACTTTGTGCTTATTTCATTTTCTGTAAGCCCGCTTAAATATTATTTTAATATAATGCATAGTTGCAACTTAAGCCCTATTTCCATTAATCAGAGTTCTGAGGTCTGCAGTAGAGAATATAAATGGTGACTAAGAAGCCTGTTTCTTAGTTGTGACAAGCACAAATGTGAATCTACAGTTAATTTTAGCAACTTGCTGTCAAACATCCACAATAACAAGCTTCTTAAAATGATTCTCACCAGTGTCTACTTGTGGTACAAGTAATCCTGGAGATTTCTAGGTGGCAAAGATTTATCAGGCAGTGGAATTGGATATAAGTAAAGTATATACAAAATGTATCAGATATGCAAAAACTAAAGGAGAGGTCAAGTTCTTGTATATCCACCAAAACATAGCTGTGTTTTAAAGTGCGTCTTGGTGCCCATTCTGGGGAGAGGGAATCTTAGAGATTTAAATAAAGCAATGGACCTGGATATATAACCCTAAACTGACTTTCACCAATCTGAAATATCTTTCAAGTAGTTTTCTTATATCCAGTTATTAGTATTATTATTTATTTAGTGTATGTTATGTATTCCTCATACACTAAATAAATAACAATAACTGGATATAAGAAAACTACTTGAAAGATATTTCAGATAGGTTAAAGTCAGTTTGGCAGAAGAAACGTAAGAAGGTTCAGGGTCTCAGATTGACTGTAAGTTCTCCCAATGAATGCAGACTATTGGTAATTCTCAACTTATGACGGCTCAAAGTTACGACAGCACTGAAAAAGGTTACTTCTAAAGAATCCTCACACTTATGACCATTGCAATGCCCCTGCAATCACATGATCAAAATTAAGGTGATGTCAGGCCCCAAGAATGATACGTGGACTTACTGTTGAGTGGGTTCTTTAATATTTTGACCTATAGACAGAATCTTGCCAGACTAAAGCAACATACCTATAGATATACTCTGTGAACTGCTAGGGGTCATCTTAGCTCTTTTCCTGCCTGCCAGACTCTGTTGCCTCTTTGCCCTCTGGGAAGCAGTCTCTCCTTCCTGGAACTCCAGATTACATTCGACCATAGGTGCTTGGGAACCAGGGTATATTTATGATAGTTGCAGCATCCTGGGGTCATATGATTGCCATTTGTAACCTTTCCAGGAGGCTTCTGACAAGCAACATCAATAGGGAAAACTGAATTTGCTTAATGATGGCATGATTTGCTTAACAACCATTCATTTAATGACCATAGCAAAAAAGGGGCATGACTCAATGACTCACTTAACAACCTCATTATTAGCAATGGAAGTTGTCCCAATCGAGGTTGTAGTTTAGCCACCTTTTGTTCAGCAACCATTCAAAGTTATGGTGGCATTGAATGAATGGTACTTATTCCCAGTCTTTGAAGTTACAATGATTTCAGGACCCTTGCAGCCACCAGATCAAAATTTGGGCAGTTTGGCAACCATCCCCATTTTTGACCATAGGGTGCTTTAACTCTCCCCACCCACATATCTCCCACTGATCTCTGCCCTTTTAGTTGCCCCGCATAGTATCACTCTTTGGCAGTGACAGTAGCACTAGGGTAGAGACCTGGGAGTTTCAGTAATCTTAGTCAGTCACCCTTTGCCTCTACTTCAGCCCCAGTGCCACTTGCTACAGAGAGTTGCTGCCTCAACCCACTGTTTTCCAAATTGTGAATGCCATTCTTGCAATGATTTGGAAAGTCTCAGAAGGTTTTCCAAAGCATTATGAGCATGGTGTGTGCAATTTGGAGAAGAGTGCATGTTATTTGGAGAATGGCGGGAACAGATTGGTAAGAAAGCCTAGGATGGTCAGCAGCTGCCTCACATAGGACTAAGCTATGCACACCTCATCAGCAGTAGGAGGAAGATGGTGAAGAGAATTCCATTAGTCATCATTTTTATTTTCTAGAATATATGCGATATCTAGGAATAAAAAACTAAAAATTTTTAAAAATGTTGCTTAGAATTTAAATCACCTTTAAAAATTATAAAATTATAAAAGGTAGAGTGGGACAGGAGGAGATGATGATAAAGGAGATGACCATGTTGAGGATTAATGCCTGTGACATCATACAAGGGATCCCAAATATAAACAAGGACCCTTAGAACTGAACTAATAGTGTAAGGAGTGAGAGGATTATTATAGTGTTGCTTTCACTAGTTTCTAGCTCAGCAGAAAATAGCCACTATGACCACATAAGGAGGTTGCTCTGGTTGTTATCATTATTTACACTTTTAAGATTATAAAAAAAACTTTTTTTTCCTATTGCTCTCACCAAAATGAGTCACAAATATTGCAATAGATAATATCCAAGTCAATTCACAATAGTAAACAATGAATGTACTTATATAATATAAATATGAAAGAAAATAATTGCTTTTATTTGTGATTCTGTGATTTATATGTTTTTTTAAAGAAATAACAATATGGATTATTTTACCCAAAACCTGCTGTTTTGTATTGCTACACTAGATGTCAGTCTTCCAGCACCGTCTACTAGATGCTGCATTATATTTCTCACATTCTAGATTGTTCTTTCATCTAATTCTTCAGACAAACATCAGGGCCTTCTGAAAAATCTGCAAAATAAAGGACTAATGAGAGCTTTTAAGACTGGCATCCCAATTCAGAATATATTTGCCAGCTTCCATCCAGTTTCCACCTGTTCCAATCTATAGCCTTTCTATGAAGAACCCCGGAAGAATCATATGTGTTAAAAACAGAGTTAAGACTTGGATTTAATTAAGACCATGACATCTCTATTTCAAATATGCAACCCTGTCCTCCATGTTCTCTGATATAACCAGCACAGTAGTGTATCATAAAGTTGTGGGTAACACAACTTTAAAAAGGGAGACAAAAATCTCTCTAATGTATTTGAAATTGCAAATTATTAAGCATAAATCCATGTTAAAGAATTAAATTATTACTAGGCATTTCCGTTTCTCAAAGAACTTTGAAAGATGTAGTTCTATGAAGAGGAATTGGGGATTATGTCATAATACCCGATTCCTCTTCATAGAACTACATCTTTGAATAACATCAGATGAGTTAAAATTAAATGTGTCAGATCCAGTAATTAGACAGTTTGAGGATTTGATGACTTATTTTGCTACTCGAGGCAAGGATGATATCCTCAAGCCATTCCATATATAAAAACAACTGAACTGGCAGATGAATCTTTTTTACTCTGGGTCAGTAATATCCTCTGCCTCAGGGTCCCCAACCACCAATCCATGGACAGGCACTGGGCCTCAGCATGCCAGAAACTGGGCCACATAAACAAGTAAAGCCCCATCTGTGGGAGGCAGGCAGCATGCGAAACCACACCCCCTCTGGTCCACAGAAAAACTGTCTCCATGGAACCGGTCCTTGGTGCCCAAAAGGTTGGGGCCTCTGCTCTACCATATATAATACTTTACCAATTATGTACTGTATATCTCCCTCTCCCTCTGCTAAATGATTAAGACCTGTCTGGATAGCCATGAAAAGGGAAGTCAGGAACTAAAGCTAGGAATCAGAATCTAAGACCAGGATGAAGTGCATCAGAGCAAGTTATACCACTATTGTCCAGGCAAGGTCCCAAATCAAACCCAAATAGCTTTTTAACCTTCCCTGTTCAAATGAGACTACTTCAGTGAGCAGAAGAAAATCAGAGGCTACATGTAAGTGCTCCAGTCTCCAGGAGAGGCCCCAAGTTGCACTTTTACAGATCACTATGAGGGAAGGAAAACTCCTGGTTTCACTTCTAGTAAGATTGGTAGTACTCTGACTACCAGTGATAGAACTGGTAGTACAAATACTTGTGACATTTCCACAGAATGGAGATTCCAAACAGCCTGTTAGAATAATGGCACTGAAGGCTTTTCCAGGGCAAACTCTGACATTGCTTCTTGTCTCTCCTTGGTTATGGCACAGTAGGTCCTTGAGCTTTTTTGCCAATGTTTCTGTATTGGACTGTAGAAAAATAAAGCTGAGGGCAGGGGGAGAGAGACTCACCCTGACAGCATGTGATCTTCCTTCCTGGCTTCCTATTGACTTTGCTTGGGGGAAGCCAGCAAATAAAGTAGCAAATAGTGAACATGTGATTGTGGAATGCTGCAACTTAAGTGTCTTAAGTGCAAATTGAATGCTACCCAAACTTTCAGCACCATCACAATTTTGGATGGTCATTGAACATAACTCAAGGACTATCTAAATAGTATTGTGGCAAGATGCATGCTAGCTTTGATATAGCATCTTGATTCTGGATTTGGGGCATAAGAGAGCTTGCATGCTTTTATCATCTGATTTATTTACTAAGACTGCTCAGTTTCTTATGTCATGGAAGTTCACACATTATACTGAGCCACAATATACCTCCTTAGTTGATGTGTTCTTAGCTCAGCCAGAATATCTCATTCTAACCTTCCCCATGAGTTGTGATGAATATTAGTGGCTGTCCTTATAGTGTGAGATGACTTCCTTTGCACATCACCTATTATATCTTGTGTGTGTGACAAAATAAAGTGTGACAAAGATAGTAAATAAAATGTTCCGCTTTGGGAATTTTTGAAAAGACTCTTTTAGCATACATCCCCTATTCTATTCTGAAAATAATGGATTTATTTATTAGGTATTTAAATAAATTATATTTAAATATCTAATAAATAAATACATGATAAATATATAAGTATATGAGAATGTGATTTGGTCTAGTGATTAAAGACACCAGGCTAGAAAGTGGAACGCCATGAGTTTCAGTGCTGCCTTAGTCCTGAAAGCAGTTGGTGACTTTGGGCCAGTCACTCTCTTGGCCCCTGCATTTAACAAAAAAAATAGGAGTTGGAAGATATGTTAGATATGTTTGTTTCTTTGAGCTATTTGTAAAAATAATAAAGGCAATAAATAAACAAACACACACACATACATACATGCATACATGTTAATCGTGTCCTATGGTGTACCAGGTGGGAACAGCCTTTTCTGGTTGCAGACAATAAGGGGCTGCTGTTGAATATGATGTAGAGGCTAGCAGCAGATGTAGCACTGGGTCACTCTTACTGGTATGCTGATCAGCTCTTTGGCAGTTGGTGGCCCGGTGCAACTATGACAGAGGAAAAGATTTTGATCATCTGCTGTTTTCTTAGTACCAATTTTCAAAAATGGTTTGCCCTTGCCTTCTTCCAAGCACTGGATTCATCTCCTAGTTTCTAGCTTGGTGCCTTTAACCACTACACCAAACTGACTCTTAGTGATAGAGAAAGGGTTTTTTTTTTTAAAAAAAAAAACATCTGTTCTGGATGACAAATATGCTAGGTACCCCATTGTTTATGACCACATTGGCTGAAATATAACTTTTGGTAGCTGCTGATACCATCTGATGCTTTTTTAATGGACATTGTCCTCCTCTTTTATGCAATGATACTAACGTCAAGGAAGCTCACCTTTTTCCAGCCAGTTTGTCCTCGATTTACGATCATTCGTTTAGTGATTGTTCAAAGTTACAACGGAACTAAAACAAGTGACTTATGACCAGTCCTCACACTTACATCTGATGTAGCATCCCCACATGGTCATATGATCAAAATCCGAGTGCTTTGCAATCGGCATGTTTTTGTGGTGATTGCAGTGTCCTGGGGTGATAGGATCACCATTTGCAACTTTCCCAGCTGGCTTCCAACAAGTGCAGTCAGTGGGAGAAGCCATGGGAAAAAATAATGTCTGATCTCATGATGCCTCAAAGATGTGGAAACAAAACCTTATTGGGCACACCTCACTTAGCAACCGTCTTTCTTAGCAACGGAAGTTCTGGCCCCAATGGTGAATGTAAGTTGAGGACTACCTGTAAATCAAAATTACTTAAGTGACAACGATAACAGACATCCTTAATTCCATAATTCTGCTCATTAAGAGAAATATACAGCTCTGTTATTTACCTACCTATCCACCGATCCATCTATCTGTGTCATTATAGGATTCCCAGCAGTTTTCTGCAAGTTATGAATAAAATAAAGTGTCTCATGTGTTACGCTCTGAAACAGACAGAAGCTATTTTTGGCACCATTTTTGTCTTATTCTTCACTGCCATCATCTGTTCTTGCCTGCATAGTAATTGGCCTGGATGGTTTTAGCATCTAATAAAACTTTCCATCCATGTCTTTGAGGCATCATGAAATCAGACGTTACGTCATGGCATCTTGGAGAAACTTGACTAATTTTGTTGCAATTGGATTCTACAGCAGTGGGGACAATTGAGTTCAAGAACAACGTGGGAAAAATTAGAAAGGCAAATGAAGGATAGCAACATCATTTGAAACAAGATACTTGCAAAGAATATTAAAAATTACAGAAAATTTTAGATGCTTTAATATGAAATGAAACACCCTTTTAATAAAATCCTGAAATTTCTGAGAGCTACTAAAGAAGCTGAACATAATACAAGGAAATCAAAGGTGAATGTTATTTGGAATTATTTTTTGGTAGATTGTCCCTTGGAAAGATGTAGGTCATTGTTTCTGGAAGGAATAACAGTAGGATCTGCAAGCAAATCTTATTTCTCCCATTTGTTTAGCAGTGAAAAATTATCCTTTTTTCTGATGGGCCTTTGGGGACACACAGCAATGAAAACAAGATGGTTCAGTTCCCAAAAGGATTTGTCCATCTGTTCTTAGCTGTGTTTCATTCTTCCTGCCACATTTCAGCATGCCTGCATGAATATGGACTAAAACAATGTGTGAACTGGGCAATTGATGGAAATAACTAACAACAATTCATGTCATCATGGAAACATAACTTTTTTTTTGAGTGATATATTCCTTTATATCAGGCAAATTTAATCTGAGGTCCCAGTGTCATATGCCCTTCAGTGGTTGCCGAAAACTATAACTTTGATGTGAGGTAATTTTCTTGCATGGAAAATTATCATTTAACTGTAGATGGTGCTCGCCTTACAACCACAATTGAGCCCAAAATTTCTATTGCTAAGTGAGACATTTGTTAAGTAATTTTACGACTGTTCTTGCCATAGTTCCTAAGTGAATCACTGCATTTCTTAAAATTAGTCACAAGGTTGTTAAGTGAATTTGGCTTCCCCATTGACTTTGGTTGTCAGAAGATCACAAAAGGTGATGACATAACCCCACAACACTGCAGTTGTCATAAATATGAATCAGTTGCCAAGTGTTTGAATTTTGACCACATGACCATAGGGATGCTGCAACAGTTGCAGTTGTGAAAAATGGCGTACGTCACTTCTTTTCAGTGCCATTATAACTGAATAGTCATTAAATGAACTGTTGTAAGTCGAGGACTACCTGTACTTTTGAACTGTAAATTTAATTTTAATTCAATTACATTTAAAAAGTAATTTGCCCAATATACTAACAAGCCCTACCTTGCTTAATTTTTAGAGTCTAGTGCAAGGCTGTCAAACTCGCGGCCCACTGGCCAGATGCGTCACACACTGGCCACGCCCACACCCGGTTTAGTGAAGGGAGGAAAGTCGTGATACGTCACGTGATGCTGGTCTGACGACGCGAGTTTGACACCCCTGGTCTAGTGCATTAAATGTCTTTCACTAACTCTCAGAAATTATGACAAACATTGTGCCTTCTGCCATCTGCATATATACCTACATCATATATATGCATCATGCCATATAGAAATATATGATATGTATTATATATTCCAACTCTGTTAATTTGTTATCTGTTATATGATGGCAACATCACAGGGCTATTGCCAGATTTAGGTTATGCCTAAATGTTCACGGTTTACCTGGATTATCATTATCCAATTTTGTCACTGCTTTTCACTGAGGCTTATGTTTCATATAGTTATTTCAGAAAATTAACATCTATTATCAATATTTGTTTGATAGTCAAGAAATTGGCCACTATTATCTGCTCCTGATTTATTTGAACTGAATACTGCCTTCACAGAGTCAACACTTTTTTGTGCAATTGCCACAGTGTAACAATTCAGTAGTCCATTCAAATAGTGATGTATCATTGCTGCAGTTTAACAAAATTAATGAAATGAGTTATGCAGTACAATCTTATGCAAAGTGTATATTAAATTACAGTCCTAAATACTAAAGTGATTACAATAATGAGTCCTGGGTTAAAATATGTGGAACAGGAACTCTTAATCCCATTGTAAAGTGTTGCCCACACTAATATAAGAGCAGCATATGTCAGCATAAGAATTCAAAGACAGTCATGACCTATAGAAGTTCCTAGGTAGGCTTTGCAAATAATCATGGCTTCTTTTGTGGCAAGAATACTGAAAACACCAGAAATTTATAGCTGCTTTATTTTGTATTTAACTACAAACATACAGAAGTATGGTAGGAAGTAAAGGCGGTGCCTATCTCGTAGCAAAAGTAGCTCTTAGGAAAAATAATCAAATAAGCTTCATATTCCTGTCACTTTGATGGACAGTCCGCAACCATCCAGACACAATATGGTGATCTATTAATTTTGGTATTCTCCTCCTGAGAGTATGAAGAGGAAGCAACCTTTTCACTTTCAACCTCTTCCTAAGTGACTTTCATGTTTCAGCTACACACAGTCTTCTGTTCTTGCACAAATTTTATAAGGGTGGATGAAAAAGGTGAGTTTTTTGAGCCATGTCCAAGAGCAACTATCTCTTTTTATAAAGCTTTTGAAGAAAGATGGCTTGCCATATCAATATTTAATCTTTATGTGCTTGTTTGGTGAAAGATAGTACAGATGGCAGGGAAGGAGGGATGTGATAATTTCCAGAGTACCCCTTGAACTCTTTTCAAGGATTTTCCCCTCAGATATCTGCCAGTTTTCTCCTCTTACCTTTTTTAACATTTGTTTTGTTTTCTTTTTTTCATTCCAAAGCATGAGCCGGTCATAGCATTCACTTTATCTAGGTTTTCCATTATCTGTAGGCACTGGAATGCCAGGAATTCAGCACTGGACTTCACATGTACTTCACCACAGTAAATCTAACTAACTCATTTCTTCAATTTAGCTGACTTCCTCAGCACTGCAAACAAAATAAGCAGGATTAAAATAATAAAGAAATAATAGCAACGATAGCAATAACAAGAAATACTTATTTTAATTTGACAGGACACAGTGTTATATATCCAGTAGCTATGAGCAAATGCTAATGTCATATGATGATGCAGATCTTGTAATATCTGGCTTTATAGTCTCTCTATAAGCAGATTATAAATGGCAAGGTGCATACATTCTTTTTGCAAGCATCAGATTGCCAGCAAGCAATTTATGTGATCCCTTAAGTCTGCAAATCAGTTTTAGCTATTTCCAGTCCTGACAAGATATCCATTGTTTTTGCTTCAGTGGAGAAGACAGCTCTAGATTTGCAAAGAAATGAACGCCCCAATTTATGCTCTCTGCTGAAATGAAATTTAAAAATTGTTTACCTTTGAGGTCTACTACAGTATGTGCAGTCTTTTATGAGTTTCAAACCATGTATCTATCCTGGTGCAGTTTTATATTTTTTTATTTACTTAAAACATTTATATAGCCACCCATCTTGAATGAAAATTTGAATGGTTCACAAACACTTGTTACTGGTGATCGGTTTCTTACACATAGTGGGTGTTTATCTTAATACTGTTTAAGTCTACATAGTCATTAAAATTGGAATTAGCTTTTCCAGGGAGGCCCAATTAATAATATGATGTTTTATGGATTTGCATCATCCTTGTAAACAAACCTATAAAGTTATAATCTTTCAGTATTTCTAATTAACTGGCTGGCAGAAGAAGCTCAAAGACATTTTTCTGCCTGAACTAAAGACGAAGATGTACCTCCCCATTCTATGTATAAAAAATAATTGAACTGGCAGTTGAATCTTACTTCAATACTTCTGATGAAACAGTTATTGTGATTGGATTTGACAATGGTATATAGGTTTGGAACAAAAGATAGCAAATGCAGCCTATATAATTTTTTTTGCCCAGCATGCATAATTCTGTTTTTTTTCTGTTCCAGTCAGCTCTTGATACCTGAGACAGTCCTCACTCTTAAGAATAATAATTTTAAATTCATCAACATGCTATTCCATATCATCTATGGCTGCTGAGCTGGTGTTTTTGTAGGATGTAGGATATGCTATATCTTTTCTCTTCCTGGAGTATATTCAGTGTAATTGCTTGATGCTTCCACTCCACAGACCAAAAGCTCTGGCAATGTAATGTCTTCTATCTACTTAACAAGTTTTAGTCTACAGATCCAAACACTTTAAAAAAATCTCAGGGGACTTCACTCTTCAGAGTACTTTGAAATAATTCAACATGAAACATAAAGAAAAGCAGATGTGTATGTAAAAGGGTCAGCACGTTTAGACTAAAGAACATAAAAATATCAGAGTTCTTTCCTATTCCTTTGAGCCATACCCAACAAAACTGTACTATATTAAAACTACAACAAGTTTTGAAGTTTCTCCAGAGAACTCTTAACAGTGGGCTCTTTGCCAGTTCCTCTGATTGTAATTTTTCCCATCAGGCACGGGAAGTCATATGAATGTACCATGTTCCTTGTCTGCTTCCCTTTTTAGTTTTGTGAGATAGCATATCTTTACATTAAACTACAAATGCATTGACAATGAATGTGGTAGTACCCTAATTTAGCTGGTTTTGAGAAGGGACTATGGGAACATTACGCTATCAGTGATTAGCAGTTTTGATAATTGTCTGCCACATTCTGAATCATCATCACCATGTCTTAAATACTAGCTGTCAGTGGGCTGCAGTGGAAGAAAATTATCAGCTGTCCAAATGCTTGTGAACTTACTAAATGTATCAGGTTGATCACTGTGGGACACGGAATTCTAGTCATCACCACCATATTTATTTGTGTGTGCATACTTTCTGTCCAAGGGAGAAGAATCAAACCTAGCAAAATAAAAGGATAGAAGGCCTGTTGTCCTTTGGCCAGTCATTATTAGAAATTTTTAAATGGAGGATGGTTTTCCTGAATACTTCACATTTAAAATTGAATCCAGAATTTGTTCTGAGGCAAAAGAGTTAACCAAGCATACTCTTGCAAAATTGCTACTGAATTACAGGACTTCCCTGAAAAATGCTGGGGATTGCTCTATATCAGTAATGCCTCCCTTTCACCAACATATTAGTGCTAAACAAATGCAGATTAATATTTATTTCTATTTCACCTTCTGATGGCTAACTCCTGCAAAAGCTTTCCAGGAGGCCCATTCAAACAGAATAAAACTTACTGGGGTTGAGATGTTTTGGTTTATCTAGCAGTGTATTTTGCATACTTCTTCCCCCACTTTAAAGAATATAATTGTCATTCCAATATTTTAGTATTTAAAATAGCTTTCACATTGCAGTGTTTTTTTTTACATCTTCCTTGGGCTTTAAAATAGGGTCAGAGGTTGAGAAGCTTGTAGTTGAAATTCAGACATAAATTTAAACCATTCTTTATAAGCTTTTATTTTTGTAACAGTGTTCAAGAGAGATAGCCCAGAATAATGTATTTTTATTGCTAAAGAAAAAGAATAACCGTATCAGTTTTATACCAATATCTTCGTATTCCAGGGAAATCTATTTTTACAAGTCCGTGTGCATGCAAACATAATATGCTAAAAATTCAATTACTGTATTACACCCAGGCTCCTGTCTCTCAAAAAATTCAAATGCCATAAATACCCTCCCTCAAATTAAAGATAGTATGGTCTATATCTATTGAGTGGTTCTAGGCCTCCATTTAAAAGAATCAATATCCTGAAGGATAAAAGATAGAGCTCATCTAATATCAGGGGGCAAGCCATTCCATGGTGAGGGACAACCATAAAGGATGTTCTCTCCTGACACTTGATTTACAAGGAATAGATATCCCCAATATCATCTCCAGGTTAGACTGTGGAAAGGGGGCAGATTCTATCTGGAGAAAACAAGTAACATGTTTTTAAGGACATTAACTAACAAACGAAGTCTTGGAAAAGTGACAGAATGGTGAGAAGTCTAGCTCAACATGTTTAGCACAAACAAGTAAAGGTTCAAGAGAATTGTGAAAGAAAAATTTGAATATCTGAAGATTCAAAAAAGAAGAATCAAGAAAGCAGAAATAGAAGCCAACAGATGAATGTAGCAAGAAAAACCCAGGAGCTTTTTAAACAGAAACTGAATAGTCATTTGTCACTGTGGCTGTAGGTTTCTCCTGCATTGCAGAACCTATGAAGAGTTGTCCATTGTTTTAGCTGATACCTACACAGCCTTCCTACTCCTTAATTCAATTAGTTACCCAGTTATACTCTATGCTTATCAACCGATCTTCCTGGATTTTAATGTTCTGGTATGCTAGAGTGTGTGATAAAATACTCAGTCCTTTTCTGTAATCACAGCCTTTTAAAGCTATTTATTATTTTATTTTGCATTTTTAAAATAAAGTAATCACACCAGGAGTCCTTGAATGCGTTGGTTACATATTGCAAATCTTGAAAAAAAGTAAATCATTTTCTATCACAGAACATGAATTGCACAGCAGAAAATAAAAGTGGAGCAAGCAAACAATCCCATTTAATAGTCCATTTACGAAGAACACAATTCAGTTTATCCATGGGGATATGAGTAATTTTTATAAAAAGCTGGTAATATGCATGACTCCTTCATGTGGCATGAGCTTTTAAATACACTTTCTCTTTTTCTATTTTTCTTAATGCTTTTTTTTTTTGCCATCCCATAAAAGTACTTTCCATTTTTCTTATTTTTCACTAGCACCACAGGATACCACAGTGCTGGATTCCTGAATATAAACCCTTTGTTCTTTTTCTGTCAGATGTTTCCAGTTCCGAAATTCAATTCTTGGTCTGTTCTCTGTCTCAGACTGCAGAAACACTAAAATAGTTTAATTAAATTCCAGAATTATGAAATAATTAAGTGTTGGGCATAATCTTATTGACATTCTCAGAAAATGTGATAACTCTATATTGAACCTATAGTGGGTGGGTATATTGCAAATCCTTCAATAGCTACTTAAATTTTACAAGGGGTTGGAAGTTCAGGCAGAATCAAGTTTAGGCAGAATCAGAAGGTGGAGCCTAGCATAAAACAGTTACCAAAATTGCCCGTATGATTACAGGTTGGCTGTACTAATAATCTACTATAAGCAGGAATGTGAGGAATGTGTCCGTCCCCCTGCTGACGCCGAATAAGCAAGCACAGAAGTAACCAGTTTAGGTTTATTCACTATCTGGAACAGCACTTCAGATCAGCAGAGTGCTCCAACAGTTGCTCGCAATTCACAAATGAAATCCACAAACGAAAAAGTCAGTGCTCAAGGCAACTGCCCTTCAGCGCCGTTTATACTGTGTCGAAATCCACCCCCATTAACCCCACCCCCGTATTAGGTCACACTAGCATTTTCTTGTATCTGTGAGAGAGTTCCAGGAGTTAACGATGCTCCAGGCTCTTCTGTGTTGCTGCGCGTCAGCTGGGTTGCGGGATAACTTCCATATTCTCCCCCATGGCTCAGCTGTGTTGCTGCGTGTCAGCTGGGCTTCAGGAAGACACAGCCTCATTTTCACGGCATCTGGGTTGGATCTGGAGGGTGGATTCGACAGGCGGCTCCCCTTTCACCAGGGGTCCACCTGAAAGAGATAAGGAATGCAATATACGGTTAGACGATCAGGATGTGGTTTCTGGGGAAACCGTCTATGGAATCGGGCTATCAATCGGGGAGCTGATATATTAGGCTGAGAAACCCAGGTAGCGTCTGTTACAGGATAACCTTTCCATCTAATGAGGTATTGAAAGCTACCATGCCGTTTCCTAGAGTCTAGAATTTCATTGACCTCATAAACGTCTCCTTTAATTGGTCCCAGTGCCATCCCTGGTAATCGCATAGGAATAGATCCAACAGGTTTCAAAAGACTGCTGTGGAAAACAGGATGTATTTTTCCTAGCAAGGATGGTAGTTTCAGTTCCACAGTACCTGGATTAATAACCCGAACTATTGGGAATGGGCCCAAGAACCTGGGTCCCAACTTTCTGCAAGGAATTTGTAATTTTATATATTTAGTGGACAAATTTATCTCCAACACGAAAGGGTATTGTAGGTCTCCGCCCTTTATCCGCATAAATTTTAGCTTTCCTGGCAGTCTCTTTGAGTGCTCTCTTCACGGTTACCCAGGTTCTTCCTATATGATCAACCCATTCTTGACCTGACTTTGGGCCATCCTTCGTAATTGCTAATTCGGGTAAAGGTACAAAATCGACTCCATGCACTATTTTGAAAGGAGTAAGTCCGGTATTGGAATGTAAGGTATTATTGTAAGCCACCTCGGCAAACGGCAACAGGTCGGCCCAATCATGTTGTTGGTACGATACATAGCAGCGTAAGTATCGTTTTATCATTGCATTAGCACATTCCGCTGCCCCATTAGTGCTTGGATGGAAAGCTGAACTAAGTGCTTGAGTTGATCCGATTTGTTGTGTAAACGATCGCCAAAATTTTGCTGTAAACTGCATACCGCGGTCAGAGATGATTCTCTGGAGTACACCACAAAGTCTATAAATATGGTTAATGAATAGTTTAGCCAATTTGCGTGCTGAAGGCAACCCAGGACATGGTATGAAATGGGCCTGTCAAGAGAATAGGTCAATAACCGTCCAAATAACAGTATTTCCTCCGTTCTCTCGCAAATCAACAATAAAATCTATTACGATGTCCTGCCATGGACGTGTTGGTTCTGCAACAGATTGCAATAACCCCATGGATTTTCCTATCTGAGGTTTCAACATTGCACAAATAGGACATTCCTTTACATAATCGCTAACGTCTTTTCTCATTCCTGGCCACCAAAATTGCCGCTTCGCCAGATGTAACGTTTTTAGAAATCCAAACTGGCCAGCTTGTTTCACATCATGACATTTCACCAATATCTTCTGTCGTATGGCCTCCGGAATGTATAATCGCTCCCCCTTCCATGCCAGATCATCGTTAGATACTACCACTTCTTTATGTTGCTGTATCCATAGATCATTCTTGAGAGCGGTACGTAAATCATCAATGAAAGTATCGACCACTTTTAACACTGGTTCATACGATGTTTCAACTGCTTTTGACAGTAACGCTTGTATGGGATCTTTTCGTTGGCTATCATACTGTGGCATTCTCGATAGAGCATCTGCCAGAAAGTTCTTTCCCGCCGGTACATATTGTAGAGTAAAATCAAACCTTTGAAAATACTGCGCCCAGTGTACCTGTCTTGGTGACAGTTTACGTGGAGACCGTAACGCTTCCAGATTTTTATGATCGGTCCAAACCTCAAAAGGTACCCAACTTCCTTCCAGCAGATGCCTCCGTGTAATAAGAGCCCACCGCACAGCGTAGGCCTCTTTTTCCCAGATAGCCCACCGTCGTTCAGTCTGGGTCAGTTTCCGGGATGTATACGCACAGGGTTGTAGTTTTCCATGGTCATTCAATTGAAGAAGAACTGCTCCTATAGTGACATCGCTCACATCTACCTGCACAATAAACGGATTGTCAGGATCCGGATGTTTTAATATTGGTTCCTTCGCGAACAACGTCTTCAGTTCTTTGAATGCTTTTTGGCATTGTGAGTTCCATTCCACCGGCGTACCAGGCCTTGGTCTTACTGCGAGATGTTTTGTACATAATAGTTCTGTTAATAGCAATACTGTACCCGCAAAGCCAGGAATAAACTGACGGTAAAAATTAGCAAATCCCAAGAAACTTTGCAGCTGTTTTCTTGTTTTGGGAGCTTGCCATTCTAACACCGCTTGCACTTTCTTGGGATCCATTTCTATACCATCCTGAGAAATGCAATAGCCTAAATAATCTAACTTCGTAAAGTGGAATTCGCATTTTGACACTTTCACATAAAGCTTTGCGGCCAATAATTTTTTAAACACTTGTCTGACCAACTTAACAAGGGAGTCCATATCTGATGAATAAATTAATATGTCACCAGGTACACCAATACCCCTTGATATAGGTACTTATGCAACACTTGGTTGATCAGTTGCATAAACACTGCAGGGGCACCACACAACCCAAACGGCATAACGTTATATTGAAAACTGCCCAATGGGCAATTGAATGTCTTTTTCCACTCATCACCAGGCTTTATACAGATACAGTAATAAGCTTCTCATAGATCAAGTTTGGTGAAAATACGTCCTGTACTGAGGGTAGCCAGTAGATCCTTCTTAAGGGGTAAAGGGTAGAGATGCTCCATGCTCACAGCGTTTAATCCCTTAAAATCAACACATAGGCGGCAACCCATGACTTTCTTCTCCTGGAATAATACGGGAGTCGCCACCTTCGATCGACTGGGCTTAATGAAACCCCTCTTTAAGTTTTTGTCAATATAATTACGCATCTCTTCCATTTCTCTTGGGGTCATTGCGTACATACGGGGTTTTGGCATAGTTGAACCTGGCACTAACTCTATAGCACAATCTATTGGACCTCTTTGAAGAGGTAACACATCACAGTCTAGTTCACTGAAGACCTCAGCTAAATCACTGTATTCGGTTGGTATTGTAGATAAAGGCTTTACACAGTTGATGGTCTGCATTTTGTTTATCCATTGTTCATATTGAGGTGGGTTTGGACCTACAGCCAACTGCAACTTATGATAACCACCTTCCCACCATATCACTGGTCCCCATTTATCAAGCCATGATAGTCCCAGAATAAGTGCCTCAGTCATAGTTCTCACCACTATAAATCTTAACACCTCCCAGTGCTCACCCATCTCTAATTTAACTACCTCTGTGACGTGTAGCCGGAGCACCCCCTAGTAGTGATCCATCTACTTGCTCAATTCAGATAGGTGAACATAGGGGTTTTAACCGCAATCCCAATTTGTTTGAAACCCGTTGACTAATCAAGCACCGCGTGCAACCCGAATCAATCAATACCTTAACGTGCTTTCCAACACCCGTTCTGGGATGCCGAATGGACACCTCCAGAACAAAAGGATATATAGGGCCATTTACCATTGGGTTCTCATTATCGTCCTCACTACTCTCTGATACCAGAGCCACTCCATGTGTTACCACCGACTCCTCGACAGCTGGTGTTGCCGGTGCCGATGGCACAGCATTAGGAGACTGGCTAACACCATGGGTTTTCTCGGGAGACCATTTCAGCTTAGTCGCAGGTTTCTTCAGAGAGCTAGGTGGTGTTTTTGGTTGTGGCTGTGGCTTTGGCGTATCCATCCGATTAGGACAATTAATTGCTCTATGTCCTTCCTGGTCAAATTTAAAACATCTCATGGACTGGTATTCACGTTGTGGAGCCACAGACACAGTATTTTGACCACCTGGACGTGCGTTGGTATGACCTCTCTTTCCTTCCATATGTTCCCACCATTGCTCCTAGGCCGGAATTCACGAAGGGCTAGGTCTAACTCTCCCACCACACGGTACCAATCGGAGATACGTGAACCCGGACCCCGATAGATGAAGGCTTGACGGAGATCATGATCCAATCCATTGCGGTATTGTTGTATTAACATCCATTCAGGCCACGCTCTCAACCTCCCAGCCAATCTCCGGAACTCCTTAATATACTCCGAAACAGGATGGCCTCTTTGTTTTAGGGCAACCAACTATCTGTTGTGTGCAGGAGTTATCTTCAAATCGCAACCAAAGAGCCCCAAGAAATAAACTAACATCCATTAATTCGGGGGCATGGTCGCTATGAAGATCAGCCACCCAATCCGCTGCTTCCCTCTCCATCACTGCCGTGCGAGCCACCACCATAGCCCATTGTGATGGATATAAATGGGCATAAAATTCAAGATGGCTAACCACTTGATTTAGGAATAAAGCCACACGGTCTGGGCTTCCATCAAACCATGCCTGCAATGGTGGAGGGCCCCAGACAGGTTGGTGGCCAAGAAACCCGAGTTGCACTCCTGGTGCTACAGGATTTTGCTGCTGTCCTAGCCCCGGATCCCTGGGTCTCCCTTGTCGGTCAGCTGTATTTGGTCGAACAATATCGGCAATGGTTGTTGCTCCTCCCCCTTGCTGACTGGAGGACCATCTTGGAGGCCCAAGAGAGTATGTTGCATCAAAAGGCAACCTTTCCTTATGGCCATCTCTACTCCCCTGTGCAGGCCATGGGTTCGTAGTCATCCTGGGGTCTTGAACTGTAAGCGCCCCAAACCTCTCTTTCAGAACATGCATAGTCCAACTGCCAGGAGTCATGGACAGGCTCTTATCTCCTCCCCCTTCATCTCTCCACCATTGCCTCTCCCTCCAGCCCTGGTCGGGTCCCTCTGGATAAGGTGAAGCTTTACTACTCATAGGAGGTTCAAATGAACCGAGATCCCAACCCACAGTCTCTTGGCCCTTCCTCCAGGGACTTGCTTCAGCACAACCCTTGCGGTTACCTTCCTTCAGACGAACCACCAGGTCTTTCTTTTCCTCAGGAATACACAAGCCCTCTTCCACAACATCTTCCTCCTCAGTTTGGTCCACACGCTCTTCCAGACCTTCTGCCATTGCTGTAGACACCAAGTGAGGGTAAAGCAGAAAAGGGTGATTAAAGTGAGCGCTGACTTACTGTCCGTCCCCCTGCTGATGCCGAATAAACAAGCACAGAAGTAACCAGTTTAGGTTTATTCACTATCTGGAACAGCGCTTCAGATCAGATCAGCAGAGTGCTCCAACAGTCGCTCGCAATTCACAAATGAAATCCACAAACGAAAAAGTCAGTGCTGAAGGCAACTGCCCTTCAGCGCCGTTTATACTGTGTCAAAATCCACCCCCATTAACCCCACCCCCGTACTAGGTCACACTAGCATTTTCTTATATCTGTGAGAGAGTTCTAGGCGGTAACGATGCTCCAGGCTCTTCTGTGTTGCTGCGTGTCAGCTGGGCTGCGGGATAACTTCCGCATTCTCCCCCATGGCTCAGCTGTGTTGCTGCACATCAGCTGGGCTTTGGGAAGACACAGCCTCATTTTCACGGCATCAGGGTTGGATCTGGAGGGTGGATTCGACAGAATGTTGTTGTTGTTCTATGTTGTTGTTGTTGTGACTCAGAAACCTTTTAAGAAGCATAGCTCTATCTGCATCTTGTGCCTCTCTTTGTTTGGGGAAATGCTGCGTTTATGTTATGTTAATGTGATTTATAACCTCTGAGCTTCAATCTTGCCACCTCAGTTTTCTCAGATTTTAATATAAACAAAAGATTTAAGACCCTATTTATCTATTTTTGCTAAATGGGTGAGTGTGGCTTTCATGGTAGCATAGATAGACATATATTGACCCGAAGAGCCTTGGCAAATGGATACAGGTAGTCCTTGACGTACAACAATTCATTTAGTGATCATTTGAAGTTACAACAGCACTGAAAGATGTGATGTATGACCATTTTACAACTGTTGTAGTGTCCCCATGTTCATGTGATCAAAATTCAGATGCTTGGCATCAGATTCACATTTATGACCATTGCAGTATCCCAGGGTCATGTGATCACCTTTTGCGACCTTCTGACAAGCAAAATCAATGGGGAAGCCAGATTCATTTAACCTCCATGTTACTAACTTAACAACTGCAGTGATTCACTTAACAACTGTTAGCAAGAAAGGTTATAAAATGGGGCAAAACTCACTTTACAAATGTCTCAACAACAGAAATTTTGGGCTCAATTGTGACTGTATATTGTGCTTTAGCAGGTAAGCAGTGGTGTTGATTCCTTTCAAACTGGTTCTTGAGGCTTCTCTCTAAATGGGCAATTATCTTCAAAGGCTTGAGAGAGAGCATTGAAATCTTAGGTAAAATCTGAGGCAGTGTTTCTCGACCTTGGAACTTTTATGGACTTCAACTCCCAGAATTCCCGAATCGGAGAATTCTGGGAGTTGAAGTCCACACATCTTAAAGTTGCCAAAGTTTAAAAACACTGATTTAAGGTGTCCCAAAGGTGCTTTTTCAAGAGGCAACCGGATTTTCTTGTTTTTGAAGACATTTCGCTTCTCATCCAAGAAGCTTCTTCAGCTCTGACTGGATGGTGGCGAATGGAAGGATTTATACTCCTTGCAGACAGCTGGTTATTTGCTGTTTGAAGTTTCCTCACGCATTTGAACTACTCAGGTGACCTGAGGACACAGATAAACCTCCAGGTGGCCTCAACGACTCTCTAAAAGATTGCAAATGTCCACCTCTCTGCAAGGAGTATAAGTCCTTCCATTCCCCACCATTCAGTCAAGAGCTGAAGAAGCTTCTTGGATGACGTGGCAAAATGTCTTCAAAGAAAAACAAGAAAGTCCAGTTATCTCTTGAAAAATCACTTTTGGAACAACTATGACCTGAATGACTGAGAATCTCCATAGACACTGATCTAAGGTATGGATGAATCTAGGTAATTTGAAATGGTAAACCCCTCCATTGGTAGTTGAACTAACACTGTAGCAGGTTTATGACAGAGCAGTTATGTTTCCCATAAAGCAATGGTCCCCAATCCTTCTGGCTCCATGGACCGGCAGCAACAGTGGCAGTGAGGGGAAGGGGATGGTTTCACATGTGCAACCTAGCTCCTGTGCATGTGCAAATGAAGCTTTGCCTGCTCGCCCACCGCTTGCATGGCCTGGTTCCCAACAGGCCACTGACTGGTACTGGTAATTTATACTCTTGAGTTCTAATATTCCACATTCCCTGAAATCAACTTTATCAAATCATCTATTACCTGAAACTACAGAGAAAGAAGAAAGAATTCCATTGATTGTCATGTAAAAGCAATCCTTGGTGACTCCGAGTAATAAAGGACACCGTAAATCTGGATTTTGTGTCCAATTGGTTTAGAATTAAGACCTAGAGATTCCAGGTGAGGCAATGGTAGAATAAGACATCTCAGAATGAGATGCAAAAATAATTGCTGCTAATAGTAGACCTATTAGCACTGTCTATCTCCTACCACTCCTAGCAGCAATTATAGACCTACCAATGCCAATAATACAGGAACAAAACATAGAAAAGAAAAAATGTTATTGTTCAATAATATATTGCATCCAAAGCAAAGATAGGACTTTTTGTCATTTACATAGTGGTATTGTTATACTTAGTAACATACTGCTTTTAAATATTACTGGCTTTTTTATCAAGATATCACATGTTGAGTCTTCCAACAGTTTCAGATCATAACAATAATTTATTTTTGTTCTTGTTCTTTTATTCCTTTACTAATCCTAAAATAAAATCCATAGCTTCTTTAAAATTACAATTCTCAATTAATATTATTTTAGAAGTTAGGGTCATTAATATTCCAGTTCAGGCTGTTTACACTAAAGCATAATTTACATATGAGACAGAGTACAGTAGTAAATAGATACTAGGATCTGATTATGTACGCTTCCAGGTTTACAACCACTAGCACTACAAATCCCGGAGCCCTCAGGGAATGGGGCGGCATAGAAAGTCCAACAAACAAATAAATAAATAAATAAATTAAAAGGTATTATATAGGGGAATGAGAAAACATGGAGGGTTGCATAAGCCTCCACATATAATTCCAAATTGTGCAAATTGCAAAATAAAAATTTCTTTTAGAAGTACTATGCAGAAGTAAATCTGATATCTTATGTTGGTATGGAACTCAGTTGCTGACTTAGACCATATCAATGTTGTCTACTATGTGTATAGGATTTGTGTGAATTCCTTCTTTTTAAAATGAATAAAATCCCCTGTGACTTTCTGCAAAACTATCTTGCTTTGCTTTGCCACACTTTCAACAACATATAATAGCAAAATACAATAGCAGAAAAATGAACAATATTGTATTACTTTGATTCCTATACTATTCTTTTCCCTTTGCAGGAAAGCTTGGTTGACCAGCATTGGAAGTCCTAGCTCACGCATTGACCGGACAAATTTTTCTAATGAAAAGGAAGTCTCAAAACTTGAATTCTCTGGATTCACCACCAGATACTAAAAGAACAAATCACAGAATTATCTTATTTCTACCACTGCATCAAACTTTCTGAGTCTCCCTAAAGCAAATTAGGAAAATATTATAATTATCATATTTACATTCTGGCCAAATGTTTATGTGGTGTGTTAAGGCAGAGAAAAGTATCACTTGGTTAAACTTTTTTTTTCTTTACAGATACTTTATAAACCCCTGGTTAAGGCCACCTCTACCAATTTGGGTATTATTTGGCATGTCGTTTTGCTATCATGTGCATATTTATTTGAAAGTGACTCCTTATGTATCCAACAGGGTTAGTCCAGGTAATTATACTGAATATATATATATATGCCTGCAGCTTTAAGGATCTGTCCCAAATGTAAGGTTGGAATGATTTACATCTTAAAACTAATATATATGACTACATTCAATGAAATAACTTATTAAACCTTAAATATTTAATTCTGGACACTGTAAACCAAAATGGTTTATAACAAATTAAAACAATTTTTAAAACTTTATCTAGTTCTCTAGCCAATTAGCGTTCCTTTCCCTACAATATTCCAATCAGAATCTATCTGTCATCATTATTCCTGGATGGAAAACACTAAATGTGTCACATTAAATTTTGAAAAGAATGTTGGTGGTATTTTTGCACATGAGCTAACTGTGCCTAAATAAATTTTGAGTGCCATAAAACTAGTTTAACTCTTGACTGAGTGGAGCTATCTCCTCCTTGTTGCTCCACTCCTTGCTTCTTCTGTTTTCATGTTGGCACTGCCCATACAATGTGGGAGGGGGGATTCCATGCCCTTGGCCTTGTTACTAATGTTTTATTTATTGATCTTTCTCTCCTTGCCTTACTGTTGTATTGAGGTAAAGCAAAGTAGAAGAGCAGATAGTCAGAGTAATCTGAAATCAAGAAACAGCTTCTTTCAGAGATGTGAGTTCTGAGAAGTACCTGTGATACCAACTTCTGACATTCCCCCAGCTTAGGAAATACTTAAATGTGTCCAGTGAAAGGAAAACAACATCTGAGAAAATTATTTTTTGAGCATATGTAATCCACGTGGGAAGAGCATTTCCAGGTTGCTTCTGTGAGTTATTCTCAGTGTGCGAATGGAAAAAAGATGGATATTTATTTCTACAGAGATGGAAGTTGAGCATTTTCCATGGTATTGTATATGATCATTGACTCTAGGTTTGCTCCTTCAAATATCAAGGCAGAATAGAATAACAATGGATCTTCTATTTTCACTTGTGCCAACAATATTGGCAAACTGCAAATATGCAAAACTACTGACATTTATATGTATCATCTAAACAGGCATTCCCAGGAAGCTATTGATCTGAGTCATTAATAAAGCATGAATTCATTGCTAATTCAAATGGGAACTTAAAAAGGCCTACCATGTATATGAAGAAGAGTATTTTTTTCCACAACCAGATTAATTTTCATTGGATCTTTTATTCAAGTTCTTGCCTGCTTAGTAAGTTGTTATAATTCCAAACACACACGGCTTTTGTGATCATCTACAAACACCCTTTGTTAAGCTCCTTAAGGACAACCCTTGTAAATCTGAAATACAAAATGGCAAAGATCAAGTATAGGTCTTGTTCATTAGCCAGAATAGCTTTCTGATGGGAACCAGTCTGTATTTTCTTTTCGGTCATAATGAATATGAACAATAAAGGGTTTTTTTTGCTCATTTTCAGTTGCTTAGTATGTTAAGGAAATAACATATAATGTACGATTTGTCCAGAATCCCATAGGTACTGTATCTCTGTGTTTCAAATGTTAGGTAAAATACACAGGAAGATTATTTTATGAGTCTCATTTTTTGCTTGTCACATTTGTATATTTAAACCCATTCTATATCTGAACAAACTTTCAAAACTGATGAATCAGAAATTCTAATACAGCATCACCCAGTTTAATATACTCCCATCCAGTATATCCAGAGCAATAAGTGGAAAGCTGCTCTCCTGATACTAAAAGGTTTTCAGAAAATATGGTCAGGGGATCAGTGGAGTAAATATTTCTAAAATGATGTGAAGTGATAGAATTTCATGAAAGCTAATTTTCACAAAAATTAATAGGCAGACATATAGAAAATCAATATATGATTCAGGAAAAAAAGCAGGTTGCATAGATCAACATCTAGAACAGAAATGGATCCATTCAGAACATTCATGCAGAAATGGATGAAAACTGTCAATGCCCTACATCTAGCAGACCAAGGCATATGCCAAAACATTTTACCAATGAAATAGTTCATATTCATTAAGAGTGTATTCATCGGAGTGGTAAATGAGTTGGACACTTACTCAGTTTTATGAATGAGTTCATTCTTGTTTAATTGAATATAGAATAAGTCTCTTAGAGGAATAAGGTCAACTGCTTACTTGTTGGACCCTTGTGAATTGTGATAAAAACCTGCCAGAAAGAAACTACACGGTATAGGAGGTAGTGTAATTCGAGCTTAAGGTTCTAGATGTCTACTGAAAACAGTATTCAATAACAGAATTTTTCCAAACAATATCTTAGAATCATTAGAAACAATTAAGTCCCAAGCTTTATTTGATAATGAAGATTAATTGGACCCATTCAGTGTTAATTTGAAATTGGATGAAGAAACATAAATAGCCTGAGTGGCATTGGTGGGTGACTTATACTGGGGATTAACTAAAGAGAATTGCCTTTTGTTTCTGTTAGATCTCTCAGCATCATACAATATTGTCAAGGAACAATGATTTTGCACTGGTTCCTTGTAATGTCTTCAGAAGGAGACTATGTCTCATTCCTCTTTTCCTCTTTTTTTTTTAAAAAAGTCTCCCTTTTGTCTCTATATTTTTTAATATTTAATATATATAAAAACAGTTCTCTGTGTCTCTGTGATTGTAAACTGTAAGTATAACTCAAATACCCTGAAACAATTTTGCCCAATACTGTAATTTAAAAATGACTTCAAATGGTGGTGTTTCTCAACCTTAGCTACTTTAATATTTATGGACATCGAATCCCATGTCAGTTGGAGATTTCTGGGAGTTGAAGTCCACACATCTTAAAGTTATCAAGGTTAGGAAACCATGCTAAATATGATAGAGAAAAATGATTACTTGTAATTTATTAGATCATGCTAGATTTACAGGTGATGGGGACTGGGAGAGAAAGGAAACCACTATTCAGCTATGAGGCCTACCAGATATTAGCTGCTGCCACATTTCTGCCCAGCTTCTCTACATGATTGATCTCCACTACGGAAAGCAACTTCACAGTGGTTGCTTCAGGCAATGGACTAACTCCACCCACCCAGGCTAGCAATTGTAGATGCATCTGTTATATGTTGAAAAAATTGTCTTGACACAAAGTTAAAATGTTAAATGATAAAATGAACAAACATATAAAAACTTTAAGCACATGCTAGAATTTATTGTTTATTTGTATCTCACCTTTATTATTTTAGAAATAACTCAAGCTGGCAAACATATCCAACACGCCTTTTATTATAAGCAGAAATGCATGTCCGCATTTAAAATGTTTTAATTTTGCTTTTAATAATTTTTTTCCAAATTGTTAAACTTTCCATACAGTGTTAGGTTAAAGAAAAACATCCAAAGAAGTGAAAACAGAAGTAGCCAATTATGAGTTAAACCTAGCAAAATAACATTTGTCATCACAATTTTCAGCTACTGCTAAAAGCATAAAATTAAACCCCAACTACATTTCTTTTGAGCAAAGATTCCTCAGCAGTGACACCTTCATTGTAAAACACCATCAGTCAGCCGTTTCTCTCTTGAAAAATTGTGCCATCCAAGTGAAGATATTGAATAGTTACCGTAGATCCATGGGGTGGGGAGACAGTATGAAATAATATTCAACATTATTGTCAGTCATATAAAGCTGCATTGGAAAAAAGCTTCTATAGATAAAACTGCATAATTTTCTTTAATCAGAATGCTGTATGCAATCAGTACAATAGTAAGTATAGGGTAATTATTGAGATATTGAAACAATATAATGTATCAAGATTTATAACAATATAATAAAAAGGCTCAGTGGGTAAGACGATGAACTTGTCGATCAGAAAGGTCAGCAGTTTGGTGGTTCGAATCCCTAGTGCCGCGTAATGGAGTGAGCTCCCGTTACTTGTCCCAGCTTCTGCCAACCTAGCAGTTC